>APFE030380050.1:49884-104183 GCA_000404065.3 Pinus taeda
TACAATAGCTCATTAGAAAGATCTATTCGAGCACTATCATTGTTGGAACAGCAACACTGGTCCATGTTCCATGGACCCGTGTTGCCCCTGGGATCCCAAAAAAACGTCGTTTAGGGCCTCAAAACGGCTCCGGAAGTTCAGGACCCGAAAAACTGCTAAAAATAGTAAGTTGTGCTACAATTAAGGAAACTGAAAATGCTGAGAAAGACAATGGTGGGGGTCCATGTGGACTTGGCAGGTGGCCACCAATATCCACCTGGATCATCGATTCTGATCCCATCTTTTGATATTATATGCCCTAATAACCTGCCTTCCTCCAGAGCGAACAGGGACTTTTTCGAGTTCAAGGAAATACCAAATTTCCTACATGTGGTAAAAATCTGCCTTAAGTGCTTTAGGTGTTGCGAGTCAGATTTGGAAAATGGGGTCAGGTCATCCAGGTAAACCACTAGGAAATCATGTATTTCCTTAGCGAACACGATATCCATTTCCCTCTGAAAGGTGGCGCCGACGTTTTTCAGCCCAAAAGGCATTTTAACTATTTGAACGTTCCCCAGGGCGTAGTGAACGCTGTTTTGTCCTGATCATCTGGGTGAACTAGAATTTGGTTAAATCCCGAGAATCCGTCAAGTAGAGAAATCCTGGAAGAACCCACCACCCTTTGTAAGATGTGATCCATTTTGGGCAACGGGTAGTGGTCTTTTAGGGAGACTTGGTTTAAATTCCTCAAGTCTACGCACAGTCTTATCTCTCCTGTTTTCTTCCTGGTAGGTACTAAGTTAGATACCCATTCCGAGAATCTGATTGGCGCAATGATTCCTGCGTCAAACATTCTTTTTATTTCTTTTTCAATCATAGGGAGAAGCATGGGGTTGATTCTTCTGAGTTTTTGTTTGAACGGTTTCTGGTTCGGCCTTAGGGGAATGGTATGCTAGATTACTGAAGTGTCATAGCTCTTCAAGTCCTCATAACTCCAAGCAAATACGTCTTGGAATTCTTTGAACATATCCACATATTTGGGCTTTTGGTCAGGAGGCAGGTTTTTAGAGAGTTTGATCATCTTGGGATGTTCTGCTGTTCCTATGTTGTGTTCTTCTATGGCGGCATCCAAAGGTTCCATTTTTGGTTTTCTGGATACATCGTTGCTATCGAACATGTCTTCCAATGGGGTAAGGCCGGCAGGCAAAATATTTCCTTTTAGGTCCATAAATCCTTCTTCTGCCTCGGCTGCCTTAGGTGAGCAAGACTGTTTCAGCTGCCTTATGTTTGTGCTGTCAAAAATAGTCGGGCTAAGTATCTGTTCAACCATGGGGGTTGTTAGGGTAATGCGATCTAGTTGCTGTGTTTTTGGTGTGACATCCATGTCAATGTTGGTGCTAGAGAATTCACCCTCCAGAGTTAAAAAATTGTTAATCTAGACATCGTCTTGGAATACCTGCCAACTCTCGAAATTGTTAGGAATCGACGGTCTATGTTTTACTTCTGCAGTGAAGCGGTGACTTGGTCCAAAGGGGAACCTACAGGTGCTGGCAAAGGTAGCTAAGCTATGAGCATGAATGTTATGTTCTCGTGCGATTTTGGTCAACTCGAAATCATTGAAGGTGCTAAGCAATTCGCTGGCCGTGGCTCTGTAAGCTCTCATTCTACTGTCATTGGCGACGAAATTGCCCTTTATCTGTTGTATAATGAGGTCTGAATCACCTAGGATGGAGATTGTGGTAGCTCCCAAGGTTTTGAGCAGCTTGAGACCTAAGAGGAGGGCTTCGTACTCTGCCATGTTGTTTGTACATTTAAAATTGAGTCTATAGGCGTGGCCTTGTGCATGATTTTCGTGAGTTTTTTAAATCCACACTCCAGCCCCTGCTCCTAACTTGTTAACTGCACCATCGAATTCTAGATACCATGAGAGCTCTGGTTCAAGGCGAGTTCTGGGGATTTGAGGGGCCTGCAGCGCAGATGAACTGATGACTTATGTTTTAGGATTTTCTTCCTGTCCTGTGCTGGTTGTCTAGGCTGTAGAAATAATTTCAAGTGAGTTGTCGACTGGCCTCTCACTAGCATTGGTCTCTTGTTCTAGGGCTAGTGGTTTATCAGGATTTGGAAGACTTGTATTATCATTGAACAAAATAAAAGAATCCATATCAGAATGGATTGAGTATATTGGAAAATTTTGGGGTTTCTCCTCACTACTCACCACATATTTCATTAGCGTTTCCCTGTAAAGTCTCTTTGGTTGCCCAAAGACGGATATAGTGGCGTAAGAGAGGTCGAGTTGAAGGGATCCTTGCAGTTTTGCTCCCCATGATTGGGATAGCAACATGCCATACTTTGTGGGTATGTCGGCAACTACTACGTCCATTAAGATCGTTTTGTTCAGGAATTGGACTAGGGATACGCAAAGATCTTTGATTAAGCCTAGGCATTTGACTTGACTTGAATCAAACGAGTAAAGATCTTTATAGGGTCGGGTGACATCGAGGTTTAACTTTTCCATTACGGCTTTGGGCATGAGGTTGTGCGAGGCGCTGGAATCAAACATAGCATTGTGCAATATCTTATCGTGTATGTGCAGGCTGATATAGAAAGGCGAAATAGGTCCGAATGCTGTTTTTCCATCAACCTCTGGCCCAAACAGTAATTCAGGGGTGTCATCTAGGATGTTTACATCGTCCCTAATTTCAGGCAATTGGAGCGATTTTTGAATCTGTTGTCTATATACAGTGTGCTTAGCCAGTTCTGAGAGGGGGATGGAGATTTTGAGCTTCCCGTTTTCGGCTTCTAAGCTGAATGGCTTTTCTGCTGGGTTTCGGGTATTAACACCGGTGGGTTTTTCATTCTCCGACGTATTTTCCGTATTTCCCTTTGGAACGTGCGTATCACTATGTATGCCTGTCCGTGGTCTCTCTGTTCTGGGAATATTTTCATGAATGTTCTCCAGGTCTTTTTCAGGGCGGGAAGAGTGTATCGGTTGTTCTGTCGAACCATGTGTTTCTGTTACATCTTCCACAATAACTTGTTGTGAATTTGGGACCTGGTTGTCACTTGTATGACCATTGGTGCTTTTCCCTTTAGCCTTGTTTGGTTGTTTACCATCCTTTGCCCTGCTGGGCGGAGACACATCGATAGTTCACGTTCTTAGTTTGTATTGCTTATGTACCTCATACATGGCAGTGTCATACCCTTGTTTAAAGTCAAAGGACTCTCCCGATTTAGTGCGGAATTGTTCTATATTAAGGTATGGGGGGTTTTCTTCCGTGGAGGAGGATTGCTGTCCATTTTCTGAATCCACCAGGTTCATCAGGGTCCCATCTGTGGGATCAACAAATGTAGATGCCTCGGCAAAGTTCTCTTGAAAAGGAGGTCTGATGTTGTGATCCTGGTTGGCCCTACCCATGCTCATATTTTGGGTTTTCCTGAAGTTTGGGTTCCTCACGGTGTTGGGCTGTTGACCTTCCCATGCAGTTTTTCTCTCCACGTTGTCTAATCTATCCCCCATTCTATTCATGGAAGTGATGATTGCATCCAGTTTCTGCTCGTGAGAGGAGGGTTCTTCTTTGAAAGTTGTTTTTCTCTCGGATCTGGTTCTATTTCTTTTGGCGATTAGGTTTGCTTCTACGCTTACCGCGGCATCTTGCATTTCTGCAAGGCTTTGAGGGGCTCTTTCCCTTAATTGATACACCATCTCGGCATCAAAGCCATCCGGGAATTTGTATAGAGCAAGGTCGGGTGGAGGTCTTAGATTCGGTGGTATCGCGTTGTAAACATTGTTAAATCTGGCACAGTAATCCAGAACAGCTTCCCCAGGTCCTCTCTTGATAGACTCATATTCGAATAGAATGTGCAGGGGGTCCTTCCTTTTCTCCCATCTATTAATGAAGGTTTGATATAAGGCTTTCGGGTTTAATATTGAATTAGGTGGAAGTGCCCTAAACCAGGTTCTGACATCACCGGTTAGACTTTGAACAAAGATCTTCATTCTTACATTTTCATCGTCTATTTCATAACTCTCGAAATAATCCTGCATTTTCTTTGTATGTTGTAGGGCAGTGCAAGAGGTTGTGCCATCAAAGTAAGTGATTTTTGATTGATAGTCCTGAGGCATTGCCTCGGGATTAGCAGGTAGTTGTAATGGTGCATATCTAGCCATGATTACAGGGATTAGCGGAATGCCTAAAGCGAGGGGGACTATAGGAATAACCGGGGAAGAGGGAGTAATCGATGGGTTATGGGTATGGGGTTGAGGTGTGGAAGAGCTGCTCGTAGAAGGGGGTGATGAGCCAGAGGAATTTGGGGTGGATTGGACTAGAACTTTGACGGGGGTTGGCACAACAATCGGCTGAACTGCTTCAGGACTAACAGGGATCTGGCAGTCTTTTTGTTTTTGCTGCCTGACGATCTTCGGAATTAGATTCGGATTTACAACAGCAGGTGGGTTATTGGGATCAGGATTTGATCGCGTATTACATGTCAGTTTCTTAGGAGCCAACTTCTAATATAACTTTGAAAGATTAAATATGCAGCCACGCAGGTCGGCCGATTAAAATTCGGTTTCTTCCTCTGTGAGGATGCAGATTGGTTGCATTGATTTATCTGAGGAGGTCCCCAGCGGAGTCGCCATTATGTTATCACTTAGGTTGTCCCTAGGCTCCTATTAGGGATACGGCCGAGGTAACCACAAACCAATCTTCTGATTACAGGTTCTAGCCCACCTGCAATCGGAGAGGGCTCTCTCCTTTAGATTCAACCTTAGTTGATCTAGATTCAACCTTAGTTGATGATTTTAGGCTAGCTTTCTGACTTCAAGGAAATGTTGACTGTGATTGGAAGGAAGGTAGGATTCTCGAGTAAAGAGGCATAGTAAGGTGTTATAAGTTCTGAACCAATTGGGCATGGAGTCACAGATTGAGGCATGCGAGCGTTTTCTTGGTCACAAGGGGATACAGAGTGAGATAGCCACACAAGATAGAATACTCGGTCTGTTGAAAGTACGGAATGGACATCATGGATGAAAGGAAAAAGAGAATCATTTCATCATGCTGACAAAGAGGAGAAGTGGATGAGTGGGATCCCGAAGCAGTTAAGAATTCCAAAGACATGCACTCATATGCGAAAGAAACAGGTTAAACCAGATCATTTAAGAATACAAGCTCATAATTGTTTCTGAAGAAAACATTGAAAAAATGTAGAAATTGAACTTAAGGTGTAATGAAACAAATCTTAAGCTATTCTTTTTTCCTGCAATTTAGAAAGGCGGAAAGTTGATAAAACATAAAATAAATAGGGAAGAGGAACACTTATTGGATCATGCAGAGAAACAGGAATGCCATGATCATTCCTTGGCCAAGAGAAAACAACAAGTTGTTTCGCAATCCATGCTTTCAGCAATCTTTGATTATGGAAAAATATAACAGTTACAGTGCGAGTCTTTTCTCAGAACAAATGCTGGAAAGAAGACTGACCAACAACTACTACCAACCAACCAACCCTTCACAATATCGCTTGGGGTGGTATTTATAAACAAAATATCGGAAAGACATCATTACAAGTGACCTTGACAGGTCTGCTTAGAATTCTTCAAAAATCTAAATGCTGCTGGAATTAAATGCAAGTAAATCTTTTTGGCTGCGCTGGGGGCAGCTGAATCGGAACAAATGACGAGATGGCCCTTGGGGACCAGATGCGGTGCCGCTGGAGTGAATGTGCTTCGGGGCTGCAGTTCAGCTTTGGTGCGAATTGAATGTGAAATTATTATGATTTGAGAGCTTCAAGTAGTTTCGCTCTCCTTCTGTGGATCTGCTGGAAGATATTCAATTTTCTCTTGCTTTGGGCCGCTGCTCAAGATATTCTCTGATACACTTTGCCACCACATTGATGGCTTCCGCCGTCGACTGATACTCTTTGACACGCTTGATGCCTGCTGATTTGATCTGATACACTTTAAACTCTGTGACTGATCTACTGTTGTCTTCAAACCGGATCCGTTGGCACGATTGGGCGATTTTCGGGCTCTTTCAGCGCGCAGTGGGCTCAGCAATCAGAAGATTTCCTGAAGGTTCCTCGAAATGGCCTATTTCCCGTAGCGAAGCGCCGGAAACTGCCTCCGTTTCTTGATCTGGAGCTCCGAAATGCGATTTTTCTCCCTACGCGAAGCTTTTTCGGATTTTTTGGCTACTGATGTAAGCATGGTGTCGGCTGTACGGCGGATGACGTCAGCTGTGGGTCCCTGGTACGTGGTGAGAAACTGGATGTACTATGGTGAAGAGATTCCGATGCGATATCGCGATATCGCGTCGGCAGGGAAAGAGGGGGATCATTGGGTTGGACATTTGGCACTTGCGACTACCGATATGCGATATCGCGATATCACATCGGCGGAGACGGAGAGGTGAATGGATTGGACACTCGGCGTTTGTGATCGCCGATCGCCGATTTCGCAATATCGCATCGGCGGGGACGGATGGGCAATGTTTTGCATGAATATGAGAGTGCGAGGTTGCGATGCGAAAAACGGCTTTGAGGAGAAAACGTAAGTACGTGGGTGTGAAGGGCTTTTGAGGTTTCGGAAGCGGTCCGACTACCTCGGGGGAATTTTATACTTTGGAAGGAGTCCATAGTATCTGGGAGGTGGTTTTGGAGGTCGGGGTTCTTGCTTAGCTTCTGATAAACTGAACAATTCCCGGAAGTTGTTATGGTTATTTTTCAACTAGGGGGAGGGATATTACATAGGGGGATTTTACTTAATATTACTAAGGGGACGGGAAGAATAGGGAGCTAAATAATAATGTTAGTGGTTAATATGGAGATGGTAAGAAAGCGCTAAGTTCGGGAGAGCTTAGGCTGTTACAAGGGGGTAGGACCATGCTTCGGGAGAAGATATGGAACAACTTTGAGTAAAGCAGATCTTTACTCAAGCCAGTGTTTATGGAGATGATGAACTTAAGAGGTGTCAAGCAGATCTTGATCTCTTCTGGGGATGTTAGTTAATGATTGGGGAAAACAGAGAAGGGGAGTCAGTTATACCTCTTTCGAGCCTTTTGCTTACAAATCTTTGTTGATTATGTTCTGCATGATATGATGCCTGAAAACTTGGAACTGGTCAGCAATTCAACAGCCTTAGAACTACCTACCCAGCCAACTTGCCTAGCATTTTTTCTTCTTTTGTTTGGGGGTGCACTTAGGCTTGCAAACCCGTCATACATTTTTCTTTTGATGCTTTCCTATCTACATACTACCCTTATTTCATCCGGAGCCCAGATTAAGCTGTTGGGCTCTTCTGCTTCTCTACCTATCTAAGAATCTGCCAAGAGTATACTGTTTGGACAGATTTACAATCTCTATATTCTAAAACATGAAATTTAAACCTAGGGAGACCAAGATTAAGCCGTTTGGACCTCCCTTTAACTAAAAGTAGCGATACCGGGATAACTTTACAAAATTTGAAGGCAATTGAATGAACTTGAAGTATCCTTCTTCATGTGGAGACTGTTTGAGCAAATATGGAGCATTGCAGCAAGCAAAGTACGACATATTTGGCCTGTGAAATGTCAATCATGAAAAATGCATACCTGCTGCAGCAGGAGCTAATAGTGGCTCCACTCGGGGATGGCTTCTCCTTGCGGGAAGTCAAGAACAGCAGGCCAGAACGCCTTGATTTTAGTTTCTTGCTGTCTTCTGGAAAACTTATTGTCTCCGGCCACTTTATTCCTTCTACCTACCTACCCTAACCAACAGTTACTTTGCCGTTAGGTAAAATCAAATAACCAGTGCAACCATTTAAGCAATTGTGAAACGAGATAAACTTGCTGACTGATCGTTTCTTAACACAAAAGCATCATCTGGGCATATGCTTTTACAACCAAAATTGTGGCCTCCATCACTTGCCGCTGAAGCATACGGTCTTCACTGAGAAAACACGTTAACAAAATTTTGTTAAGCCAAAGTTCCATGTAATCTGCGATTGGATCGATGAACTTACCCTGTGAGAGAACTTCTTCTGCTTCTTCTGAATCTTCAATAGAATCACGCAGAGTTTGTGAATCAGCAGGTAGCGGCATCCTCTCCTGAGTTGAGGATGGGAGACTTCGGCATGATATAGGATCTTCTGGGTCGAAGGGAGGAGCTGCATCTTTGGTAATGAGCCTAGCAGATGATCCTTTTGTCTTTCCCTTGGATCCCAGATCACACAGAATCTGCAGGTCCTCAGGCAACAGTGTTCCCTCCTGAATAGGGGTATGGAGGCTTTGGCATGATTCTGGTTTCTTTGGGCTGGAAGGATCAGTTACATCTTCGGTAATGACCCTAGCCGTTGATCCTTCTGTCTTTCCCTTGGAACCCAGATCATACTCAAACTGTAATTTAGGAGACAACACTATTTCCTGTTGAACTGGAGGAGGAAGATTTTGGTAAAACTCTCGAGGGTCGCGGAAAATATAAGACTATCTTTGAGCTCCCAAGAGTTCAATTTCATTCTCATATTTTTCCACAACAAACTCAAGGAACAGTTTATTCCGGACGCCTGGTATTTTTGACAATACCGCTCTGAAAAATTCGTCATTAAGCTCAAACTCTGATAAAATTTCTCTGCATTTTTCTAAAGCTTCTTCTATCGGAAGTTCCTCCCAAGATTCAGTCATTATCTCTTGTTATTAATACATGGGATACTTGGCTGTAACATTTGGTTCGTTCCTCAGTGGAGCCTTTGATTGAAATTGAAGTCGAGTCGCCAGGTGGATCTCTAAACTCTGAAGTGCCTGATCTCTGTGCACCATCAAAGATCAGAACTAAGCGTGACAAGCCTTGAAAAATAGGAGCACTTCCTCCAGTGGGGTTTAAAGATGAACAGAACGCTTGAATCCCCAATGGAGTGCGCAGATACAGGTCAACCGAGGCTTTTACAAGTCGGTTTCTTCCACTGTAGAGCTGCAGAGTGGTTGCATTGATTTATCTGAGGAGGTCCCCAGTGGAGTCGCCATTATGTTATCACTCAGGTTGTCCCTAGGCTCCTAGTAGGGATACGGCCGAGGTAACCACAAACCAATCTTCTGATTGCAGGTTCTACCCCACCTGCAATCGGAGAGGGCTCTCTTCTTTTGATTCAACCTTAGTTGATGATTTTAGGCTACCTTTCTGACTTGAAGGGAATGTTGAATGTGATTGGAAAGAAGGTAGGATTCTCAAACAAAGAGGCACAGTAAGGTGTTATAAGTTTCGAACCATTGGGCATGGAGTCACAGATTGAGGCATGTGAGCGTTTTCTTGGTCACAAGGGGATACAGAGCGGGATAGCCACACAGGATACAATACTCGGTCTGCTGAAAGTACGAATGGACATCAGGGATGAAAGGCAAAGAGAGAATCATTTCATCATGCTGACAAAGAGGAGAAGTGGATGAGTGGGATCCCGGAGCAGTTAAGAATTCCAAAGACATGCACTCATATGTGAAAGAAACAGGGTAGACCAGATCATTTAAGAATACAAGCTCATAACTGTTTCTGAAGAAAACATTGAAAAAATTCAGAAATTGAACTTAAGGTGTAATGAAACAAATCTTAAGCTATTCTTTTTCCCTGCAATTTAGAAAGGCGGAAAGGTGATCAAACATAAAATAAACAGGGAAGAGGAACACTTATTGGATCATGCAGAGACACAGGAATTCCGTGATCATTCCTTGGCCAAGATAAAACAGCAAGTTGTTTCGCAATCCATGCTTTCAGCAATCTTTGATTATGGAAAAATATAACAGTTACAGTGCAAGTCTTTTCTCAGAGAAAATGCTGGAAAGAAGACTGACCAACAACTACTACCAACCAACCAACCCTTCACAATATCGCTTGGGGTGGTATTTATAAACAAAATATCGGAAAGACATCATTACAAGTGACCTTGACAGGTCTGCTTAGAATTCTTCAAAAATCTAAATGCTGCTAGAATTAAATGCAAGTAAATATATTTGCGTGTGCTGGGGGCAGCTGAATCGGAACAAATGACGAGATGGCCCTTGGGGACCAGATGCGGTGCCGCTGGAGTGAATGTGCTTCGGGGCTGCAGTTCGGCTTTGGTGTGAATTGAATGTGCAATTATTATGATTTGAGAGCTTCAAGTAGTTTCGCTCTCCTTCTGTGGATCTGCTGGAAGATATTCAATTTTCTCTTGCTTTGTGCCGCTGCTCAAGATATTCTCTGATACACTTTGCCGCTACATTGATGGTTTCCGCCGTCGACTGATACTCTTTGACACGCTTGATGCCTGCTGATTTGATCTGATACACTTTAAACTCTGTGACTGATCTGCTGCTGTCTTCAAACCGGATCCTTTGGCACGATTGGGCGATTTTCGGGCTCTTTCGGCGCGCATTGGGCTCGATAATCAGAAGATTTCCTAAAGATTCCTCGAAATGGCCTATTTCCCGTAGCGAAGCACCGGAAACTGCCTCCGTTTCTTGATATGGAGCTTCGAAGTGCGATTTTTCTCCCTACGCGAAGCCTTTTCAGCTTTTTTGGCTGCTGACGTAAGCATGGCGTCGACTGTACAGCGGATGACGTCAGCTATGGGTCCCTGGTAAAGCGCGACGTGGTGAGATACTGGATGTACTATGGTGAAGAGATTCCGATGCGATATCGCGATATCGCGTCGGCGGGGAAAGAGGGGGATCATTGGGTTGGAGATTTGGCGCTTGCGACTGCCAATATGCGATATCGCGATATCGCATCAGCGGAGACGGAGAGGTGAATGGATTGGACACTCGGCGTTTGTGATCGTTGATCGTTGATTTCGCAATATCGCATCGGCGGGAACGGATGGGCAATGTTTTGCATGAATATGAGAGTGCAAGGTTGCGATGAGAAAAACGGCTTTGAGGAGAAAAAGTAAGTACGTGGGTGTGAAGGGCTTTTGAGGTTTCGGAAGGGGTCCGACTACCTCAGGGGAATTTTATACTTTGGAAGGAGTCCATAGTATCCGGGAGGTGGTTTTGGAGGTCGGGGTTCTTGCTTAGCTTCTGATAAACTGAACAATTCCCGGGAGTTGTTATGGTTATTTTTCAACCAAGGGGAGGGATATTACATAGGGGGATTTTACTTAATATTACTAAGGGGACGGGAAGAATAGGGAGCTAAATAATAATGTTAGTGGTTAATATGGAGATGGTAAGAAAGCGCTAAGTTCGGGAGAGCTTAGGCTATTACAAGGGGGTAGGACCATGCTTTGGGAGAAGATATGGAACAACTTTGAGTAAAGCAGATCTTTACTCAAGCCAGTGTTTATGGAGATGATGAACTTAAGAGGTGTGAAACAGATCTTTATCTCTTCTGGGGATGTTAGTTAATGATTGGGGAAAACAGAGAAGGGGATTCAGTTATACCTCTTTCGAGCCTTTTGCTTACAAATCTTTGCTGATTATGTTCTGCATGATATGATGCCTGAAAACTTGGAACTGGTCAGCAATTCAACAGCCTCAGAACTACCTACCCAGCCAACTTGCCTAGCATTTTTTCTTCTTTTGTTTGGGGGTGCACTTAGGCTTGCAAACCCGTCATACATTTTTCTTTTGATGCTTTCCTATCTACATACTACCCTTATTTCGTCTGGAGCCCAGATTAAGCTGTTGGGCTCTTCTGCTTCTCTACCTATCTAAGAATCTGCCAAGATTATACTGTTTGGACAGATTTACAATCTCTATATTCTAAAACATGAAATTTAAACCTAGGGAGACCAAGATTAAGTTGTTTGGACCTCCCTTTAACTAAAAGTAGCGATACCGGGATAACTTTACAAAATTTGAAGGAAATTGAATGAACTTGAAGTAGCCTTCTTCATGTGGAGACTGTTTGAGCAAATATGGAGCATTGCAGCAAGCAAAGTACGACATATTTGGCATGTGAAATGCCAATCATGAAAAATGCATACATGCTGCAGCAGGAGCTAACAGTCACTAGGCTCTATAATGGTGATGAGGTTTGAGGACGACAACTTTCTTTAAAACCTGGGCTAAATATAAGATAGAATAATTCGAAGTTTTGAAAAGTATCTAGGTTAAAAAAAAGTCATGGGTCTGACTTTCCTCAGTAAATACATATACTGAAAAATATGGTCTATAATGGAAATATGATTGCGTATCCTCATCCCTACTACTCTCATCTAGCTACCGTATATCAAGTAGGTCCTAAATGGATATGGTGGGAGGATAAATGGTGACATTTTTTCATTCTTATTTCTCGATTACCCATGTGTAATAAACATGTCGTCGAAGCAACAACCAATGTATGCATCAGTCGTGGTAAGAAATGGTCATCCCAATATCAAACAATGTCCCCTTATGGGATTTATTAGGCTAAAGGAATATAAAGTATACGAGGTATTCCCAAGAACCTACAAATATGATCTTGTCATCCAAGACACCCTTTGGCTTGATTTTTGATATGTTAGCAAACTCTAAGATAGTGGGTGTAGGATGAAGGTGAGTAAGCCCAAGTTGCTCCATGGTTTGTTTTTTCATCACGTTAATGACAACTTCTAGGGAAATAAAAAACATTATGAACAAGAATACCACTAATTTGGACAAAGACGAACGATTTTCTAGGGTCCATATATTTTTCAAAAAAATCATGCCCTGTCATTAACTTGGTTTCCTTTCCAATAAACTATATGGTATGAGGTTTTGCTATCTGCCTACTTGGATTCTTAATACAAATATCCCAGTTGGTTTTGGCATATAATGGAATCTCTTTAAGGGCTTGAAACAAAGTAACTTTAATATAAATGTTCCTCGGCTCATAAGTTAGGTCATACTCAGGGCTTGGGCCATCCTTCTCCATAGCCAACCTCTCAGGGTAGGGAGGTGTGCTTTAATATGGTAAGGGATCTAATTTTTTGGGGGAAGGATTTATTTCATCATCATTGTTTGAATGATCAAGAGTTTCCTCCTCAATTTTCTCATCAATGATGACTAAAGGTTGTTTTTTTTTTTAATTTTATTTTTATTTTTATTTTTTTCTGCCACCTCTGCTGACCTCAATTGAAGGTCTTGGATATTAAATGGAATGATTTTATATGTATTGAAATGGGATAGTTCTATAGGAAAAATATATTGAACTACTTTATTTTTGGGGCTTGGAACTGGCTACGCAGGTAATTATGGTGGCTTGAAAGGTGGAGGTAATGGTAATTGAGGTGATACAGGACGCATTTGTTAAGGCAAAGAAGTTGAATAAGAAGTTTGAGTTTGCGGATATTATGGATATGGTGCAAGATAAAACTATTGAGGTGGCATGGGATATGGATAAGGAGGATATGAAGGGCCTCTCCATCCTGGTTGCCAAGGATGGTTTTGGCCATACTATGAAGGATACCCTTGCCATGGAGTTAAATGATTCTAATTATGAAATGAATTTCGTTTCCTATCAAAATTAGAAGCATTAGGTGTAGGTTCAGATGACATGCCTAAAATTACCTATTTCAAGGGTCTTTTGGCTCCCATCGCATGTATTGGTTCAAGTGTTTGAATCCCCTCTCGAAAGATGGCCTTCAAACTTGTTATGGAGGGACATTGATCCATGGAATTCTCATGTGCACAAATGACACAAGTGACACAAGTATTAGCAATGATTGCAGGACAATCATGTAGTGGGTGTTTCTATCTACATTTTGGACAAAATATAGAAAGTGCATTATTCTCATCTTCTTGCTTCTTTTTAAATTATAAAACTTCTATTATCAAATTCCATTTTTCAAGAAATTTAGTCTTAAAATTTTCTAGAAAATGTCCAAGTTCATTTTTAGTAACACCATTTGTTCCAAATTTGATATTTTTAAAAGAACTATCTTTGAAACCTGTACTAGACCTGGACTTGTTGTGTGAATACTTCTTGCACAAATTATGATTATGCTCAAAATTCAATTGAGACACATCCCCTTGGCCTAACAAATTTAATAAATTTACTGATTCATCTAATATACCTCACAAAATTATGGTTCTAATAGTGCTTGGGTATAATCTTTGTTTGGACCTTTAGAGATTATAAAGAAACCTTTCAAGGTAGTCTTCCATACTTTCCTCATCTCATTGTGTCATTCTGAAAATTTCATCTTGTAAGTCACGAGCCTTACAGTATTCCTAATATTTTCCAAGGAATGTTCTTCTCATTTTATCCCATGTGCAGTTGGTGTTCCCCCAACCCGATGAACCAACGTAACATTGTGTCCATAAGGGAAGCAGAGAAAATCTTGAGTTTCTGGGCATTGGAAGAGTAATCAAACTCCTACACAATATGTCAAATTCAATAAGAAACACATATGGGTTTGCTTTAATATTACCATGGAAATGTGGAAGAAATTACAGAGAAATATTCTTCATTTGATCTATACATTTGGGGTCCACAATTGGAAATCAAAATGTGATTTCTCCCTGTGCATTTTTCTCACCACATCCGTCTATGATTCCATCCTCATGGTCTACAATTTTAATATGATTTCCAATCAAGTAGTTCCCATTATCCAATTATGAGAACTTACTATTCCTTGGATTTGTCTTATCTGCAAAATTAGTTGCAAGAGGAGGATTTTTTGAAAATGTCACTCTCTTATCCCCTGTTGGTTGAGATACACATGAATTCTTATCTCCAAAATACAAGCGCAAGGATTTCTTTCTCAGATTTTGATTGGATTTGACTTTTGGGCAGAAACAATTAACTATGCAAATTACATAATAAATCGCACTCCTACTAAGGTTTTAAATAGTATCACTCCAGAAGAGGCATGGAGCTCAATAAAACCAAATGTAAGTCACTTTATGTTTTTGCAAGTGAAGCATGGGCCCATATTCCAGATGAGAAACATAAAGCTTTAGAACCTAAGAGTGAAAAATGTGTTTTTGTTGGATATTCTGAAGATGTCAAAAGATATAGACTTATTCCACTTAAGTCCAAAAATGTTATCATTAGAAGAAATGTAAAGTTTGTTGAAAATATATCAGCCTACGAGCCTAGTTCGGTAGATGTGCCACCTCTCTCTATGTCTTCTACTTTTGAAAATATTTCTTCTTCAGATGATGAAAGCGAGGATGAAAAACCTCCCCCACCTTCTCAAGATCCTCCTTCAACTCCTCAGCTTCCAAAATGGGTCTGTGCTACTCGGGATGCAACAGGTGATCTTGTCGGTGATCCTACAGATCAACGACGTACACGTTCTCATTTCGATAGAGCCTCTTCTTTACTGGCTCAAGCTTCAGTGACTTATGATCCTGATACCTTTATACAAGCTTCAAGCCATCCAGATTGGGAAGCAGCTATGAATGAATAATATCGTTCATTATTGGAAAATGATACATGGGATCTTGTTCCTCTACCAAAGGGACGAAAACTTGTTAGATGCAAATGGGTTTACGGAACCAAGTATGGACCAGATGGGAAAGTTGATAAACATAAAGCTCATCTTGTTGCTAAGGGCTTTTCACAAGTTGAAGGCATTGACTACATTGAAACCTTCTCCCTTGTTGCCAAAATGAACTTTGTCCGCCTTGTTCTTTCCCTTGCTACCTCTTTCAAAATGGGAAGTCCATCAGATGGATGTTAAATCTGCCTTCTTGCATGGGGACTTGCATGAAGAAATCTATATGGAACAACCTACTGGCTTTATACAAACAAACTCCAGCCTTGTATGTTGGCTTAAGAAATCCCTTTATGGTCTCAAGCAAGCCCGTCAAGCTTGGTATGCCAAAATGGATAGCTTTCTTTTGGAAACTGGCTTTCCTAGGTGTCATTCTGACAATACTGTCTACACCAAGAAAGTGGGCAAGTCCCTTATCATTCTTGTTCTTTATGTTGATGATCTTATTCTTACTGGTAGTGATTGCAACCTTATAAACCATGTGAGGTCCAGCCTTAAAAAGAAGTTTGAAATGACAGACTTAGGACACTTACATCATTTTCTTTTTCTTCAAGTCTTGCAATCCAAGGAAGGTATTTCCCTTTCCCAGTCCAAGTATGCCTGTAATATTCTACGCAATTTTCACATGGAAGAATGTAAGCCAGCCCCTTCTCCCTTTCAATCTGGAGCCAAACTTTCAGTCAGTTGTACTTCACCTGAAGTTGATGCTACCTTATACCGTCAACTTGTAGGAAAACTTTTATATCTGACCCATACTCGTCCTGGCCTTTCCTTTGTTGTTGGAATTATTGCTTGGTTTATGCAAAGCCCATGTGAAAGTCATTGGAAAGTTGCTAAAAGAATGCTTCATTATGTTCGAGGTATAGTTCAGTTTGGGATTCATTACATTTTTGAAGCATCTCCTCTATTGGTTGGTTTCACTGATTCCGATTGGGCTAGTGACCCTGATGATCGGAAGTCTACTAGAGGTTATGTGTTCACTCTTGGTTCTGGACCTATTACATGGGCTTGCAAGAAACAAGGTTCCATTTCTCTTTCTTCAGTAGAAGCAGAGTATCATGGTGTTGTAGAAGCTAGTAAGGAAGCCTTGTGGCTTTGTCAGATCCTATCAGAGTTTGGCTTTCAACAGTAGCATCCAACTACACTTTGGTGTGATAATCAAAGTGCCATTCAACTATGCAAAGATCCAGTCCAACATTAGCTAGCAAACACATTGAACTGCACATGCACTTCATCATAAAGCTCATTCATGACCATGTTCTTGAAGTGCAATATTGTTCAACAGATGATTAAGTTGAAGACATCTTTACAAAGGCTCTCACAAAGGAAAAGTTTACTAAACTTTTATTTATGGTTGGAGTTCAGGAAGTTCTCACTAAGGGAGGATAGGCTCTAGTGCCTCCTTCCTTCTCCTATTATGTAATATTTGTACATCCTTCAATCCTATCCCAAGTTGTTCTTAAGGGGGGATGTTAGGATATTCCAACACATAGGAAGGAGTTAAGTATAACTTGGTCTAGTATAGATTTAGGTAAAGTGCATTTCTTTACTATGTACTTTTGTAACTTACAATCTGACGGTCATGATATGTAGTGATCCGATAGTTCATTCTCTCCTCGGTATTACCGACACTTGATCTGTGACTTAACACCTGATTGGTCCATGATCTCTATTTAAAGAGCATGGAGGGTCATTTGTAGGGTAACCATTCATGAGAGAATCTTATGTAAATTTTTCTTTATTTTATTAATAAATTGCCTGAATTGGCCATGTTGGCTCAGGCCGTGGACTGTTTCCCTCTTTGAGGGTTTTAACCACGTCAACAATACTAGTGTATTGATCTGTGAACTGTTTGTGAGCAGTGTCCTTTGGTGTTCTGTCTAAGGAACTTACCCTGTAAATTCCTACACATAATCCATAAAAATAAAACATAATAAACGAAATGAATATTGTAACGATACCCTAATGATCACAGAAGTTCACAAAGTATCCTTGTCAAATCTTTTTTCAAGGGTTATGAAGAATAAGCCTTAATATCATAGCCTTCTACACAAGTCCCTTTTAGATCTAATCTTCATAAATAGTAACGTAGTTTAGAATGTGATGATATGGATGCCTCACTATCATTCATATATATTATAATATATATATATATAATATATATAATATAATATTATATATATTATATATATATATATATAACCCATGATTCTTAATAAGAAAACAAGCAATCATTGTATTTAAACAACAAAAATAAATTGATTCTCGAAGTAAAGTTACAGGAGCATCCAGTAATCACACAGATTTTAATAAATCACTCATCAAATATCATATGCACACTTAAAATCTCAACCTAAAGGATCAAATCCCTTTCAAAATAGACTATCTAAAACAATCCCTTTAGGAACATATCATTCAATTATTTGTCAAATAAATGTGAGTTATTGTAGTCATGTTGTTAATGATTTGTGGTATCAAAGAAAATTTATTCAAGTTTCAACCTTCACATTACCTAGATAAAGATACACACAACTCAGGTAAAAGAGAAAGACATTGCACCATAAAACAAAGTACACGACCCTTCTTGATATTATCACACCAATTGTTTAGATCTAAAAGCAATAATATATAAATAAACACAGCACATGCAATATATTGAGCGTTACATAAAAAATCTATAACCTATACTGATAAGAAAGCAGGAAGGGAAACAGGTTGAGTTTGTACGCCCAAACAACCAAATCTTTACCTCTTGGTAAGAGTTAAATCACAAAGTTAACAAAATTCCCAAATAATTATGTATAGAACCTAGCATTTCCTTTCCATTAAAGAGTCGATCATTCTTTACATTATAATGAGAATAATATTACAAAAGGACCGCTGACCAGGAAACAAGCCATGGCTAGTCTCTTATAATGTTCACAATACAATAATAGGATTCAAACCAACCGAAATAGATACAAAACAAATTATAGATAGTAAAAGTCCGTAGAATAAAATAAATACGGTTATGCCCATAACCTAATCTTGGGAGATGACTAATATATTAAGAAAGAACTTGAATATCATCTCCTTGTATCTCAACCATGATTCAAATTAAATATTGATAGGGTTCACACATACATCTCCTTCATTGGTTGCAAGATCCAGTCAAGGGTGCAGGATTCAGTGAGGGGTGCACGACCTACACACCCATCATTAGCAACCTTTCCAATAAAAAATAAGCCTAGAAATGAGTTCAAACAAATGAGTTATAGTATAATTAAAAATCTACCTTTTAACTTTTTAAAAATTGTCTACTGAGCACATTCTTCCACTGTTGTGCCAAAAAGGGTTGTCAAGATGGAGAGTAGGAGGCTCAAAAATGGAAAATAAGAGGCGGGGGGAATAGGGCATTAAAATGATAAAAACTCCTCAATTATTAGGCCTAACACTCTTTATTTGGAATTATCCATAGAATATGGCAATGATCCTATCCAAATGCATTTTCCTTGTTATGTGCAGATTTTAAATGAAGACTTTAGGTTGGTGACTGGCCAACAAGACAGGATGGTCAGAGGATCAAACATGTGGAATTTTCCAGTATGCTATGACAAAATAGGTATTAGATATTGGATATGGAGAATGCAGTTGAGGATAGTCAACAAAAATTTCCTTTCAGTGAATCTGAAAGATGTCAATAGGTAGAATGGTTGAGTTGTTTTGTTGGTGGCATTTATACCTTAAAAATAAAAATAATATTTGATTCAAGAATTTGCATTCAGATTTGATTTTCAAGAAGCAAAAGTGTGTTGGATGTCTAAAACACCTTTTTTTCTTTCATGTGAAATAGCCAAATGAGGGCCTAGACCTTTGTAAAATTATAAGTTGTATGGTATCGAGCATTAAGATAACATCAATTATAGGTATCTAATCTTTCTTATTTTTGAGTGTACAGTATTTGATGCTTCAACAAAGCCATTATTAATAAAGGAGACCATTACAAATAATGTGGAAACAATGTGTACTTCTAGGTTTCATCATGCATCTCATACTATGGAATTTTCTCTGCCCTTTTTTTATAAGTTAAGATTTTTAAGGTGATGACAGATTCAAGAAAGGTATCAAAAATTTTTCTTCTCCCACATATATTATTCCATGGATAATAGTAGTTCACGATATATCTAACCTGCTCAATATTGAAGGGATAAGAATTATACAGTTGAATTTGTTTTATAATATACAGCTCACGATATTGCAAAATCGTGACGTTACTCAAACAATTTTGAAAAGCTAATAATATGCAGCCTAACATAAATTTTCTTGGAAGTATTGCTAAATTTACTAGTTCTATGGACAAAATTCAAAATTATTCAAGAAAATCTTGAGAGAACTATATTGTGCATTCTCTTTGTGTTCTTATCTTTTATGGCTTTGTCGTTCTCTTTAATAATGGTGGCATTTTCAATTCCAATTCTATGCAAACAATGAAGAATGGAAAAATCTTTAATAGAGTTTCTCCAACGGGATGGCAAAGAAACCACTGACCTTGAAAATGCAACTATTATGAGATCTAAAGTGGTAGGTTTAGCAGTGCTAGGCAAATACAATTTTTAAATATGTGAATTCAATCATAATTGTGCTCTTGTACTTTTCAAATCATTTTGAAAATATTTCTTTTGGGGACATTTATATCCAATAAAAGATAAGACCCAACAATTAAAACATACAGTTAAAAATAAATAAAATTGTATTATGATGTTGTAGCAAAGAATCATTGTAATTCACGAAATGATGAATCTAGTTCAAGCATCCAAGTCCAATAATGTCTCCTCTTCAATTCCACTTCCTTGGGAACCAATGGTATTATTGTCATCTCTTTGTATTCTTGCATCTATACCTGTGTTTTACCTATATAAATTAGAGTGATTGTTAAATCTCATTTTTTGTGTGTATGTGTGTGTTTTAGATGAACACTAATTTTACCAATGTGCCCTAATTGGCTTGGCCCTACAATATTTGGGTAAATGTATCCTGCATGGGTTTTAATAGTCCAACAACCAAGGGGAGGAATAAACATTATACAATGTCATATTCTTCCTTTCATGGAAACAAGCCAGAGTTCTACCTTGGTGGAATTATTCCCATTGCTTACAGAGAAGTAGAACCCTCCTCCAAGTATTTACTTACCACTAACTGTAATGTGAAAAGTTCAGCTTGAATTTAATGAAATTTTGATGCAATGTGATGTTTCTACATCATAGGTTTTGGTTCATTTATTTTTGGATTCAAAACCCCGCAACTTCTAGAAAAAGTGATTTTGTTTCACTTCTTTAATGGAGGGGGTTCATTTTTGGCATCTACCAGTCGGGTGTGTTCACCCTTACCCTAGATCCAACCCGCCCTTATTAAGACCTCACATGGCCAACTTGTCTAACTCAGGAAAGTAATTTTCCTACCATCTTTCCATCAGGGTCCCTAGTTTTAATTTCTAATGAAGGTAAGAAAGTAACTGATATTACCTTCACAATGATTAGGGTAGTAAGGTCATAGTATTATAAGTGTTAGCAAGGGGATATATTTCTTTATTTTTAAAAGCAATAAAAGGTTCGTGGTTCAAAATTTCTGCCACAAAATTTCCTGGCACACTAACTCTCCATGTTATTACCCCTTAGATCTTTATATCTCCACTTGAAATGAAGATCTTGATTGATACGTGTGAGCAACTAATGGACTTTATTCTTCATAAATTTGTATTTTTCTAGGTAGTGGTGAACTTCTCTCGTGGAAGTAACCACCCAAAGAGTTGGTCCAACTCCTCAAAATGATCCTACTGCTAATGAAGCACATTAGCAACATGGACCCCCTAATGGGGATTCATAGGGATAAAGACAAGAGAACCATCAATTGAAGATATTTCTAAGATTAATTATTGGTTTTCAGTTAGGCTTGTTGCTCATGTTGGAGTTGGTTTTGGTGGTTTTTGTTTTTAACAAGATTGAATCAAAATACAAATTGTGTCTTATGTTGTTCATAAACATTTCAAATCTAGTTTGTTTGTAAGCGGCATCTTCATATTTAGTTTCTTTTATACGCATCGGAATTCATTGTGTGACTATTACATTTACATCAACTTTGTGGTGGTAAAAATTGTTTCTACCATGAACACAAAAATTGCAATCTTCCTTTATAAGTAGTGGGTGGTCCTTGTGTTATTCGGCTATTAGTGGTCCTTTTGTTTTTTATTTATGAAGCTAGAGATTCTAGTTAAAGGATGCAAATATTATCACAAATTCATCTGGAATGTTTGTGGACTCCAGACTATATACATGCTCACTTGCAAATTTAGAGCACCATTTCTCTTCAACAAGATCACTAGAAACCTTATAAAACATCTCTTAGTGTTACATGCTAGCATTATTGTATACCTTGTGTGTTATCTAAGGTCTTGATACTGAAATATTTGTGTTATAATTGTATTATAGTTGTATCATAAGCTTATGTATTTCAGACTCAAATGGACAGTGAGTACATTTGTTGCGTATTTGGTTAGTATTGGAGTGGTCTGTTTTGGGTGTTGTCTATCCATCCACACAATCAATGAGTGAGATTAATTTTATGTGAGGAAAATACATGTATACTACCATAATAAGCTCCTGCATGTGGAAACATGTGTGAAATTTTTCCATTGGTTGTGGAATCCAAGGTGTAGAAGAACATTAAGAAACTTGTTTAGACCTATTCATGAAAATCTTTGTCTTTTTCACCATTTCCACTGCCTTCACAATTTTTCCTCATTTGCCTCATAATCTAAGGCAATCAATTATAGATTTCTCCATTCCCAATTCTAGTAATTGAAAAGGACTTGCTACTTCATAGCCTCCCTTGTTCATCTTTGGACCAAAAAGCACATACAGCTTAAGGTTTATAATATATATTAAACTATAAATTCATATTCATAGGCCATGAAAAAGTAAATTGACATTGTAATTAAACTCAACTTTTAATTAAATACAATATGAAATAAATCAACCATGTGATTAAATCAAACACGCAATTATATTGATATTTCTAGGGAAAATCCAACTTGCAAGATATTAAACTGAAATTGAACCTATCGGAATTTTGTTTGATGTAGTGAAAAATGTAAATAAATCAATGTTCACTAATGTTAGTGTGATAAAAAAATATATGGTTACATGGTTGTTGGAAATATAAGGTTACATGGTTGTTTGAATAGAGAAAAAGAAATTAAATATTTTGACTAGTTGTGATTTAGGACATGGATCTTTGGGATGCTCGGCTACAAAATGAAATTTTTTGTAAGTTACACTTCCATTCCACTTCTATTTAAACTTGATATATCGTTGTGGCTATAGATTAATGAAACATTAATATATTATTATTAAATATAAATAATTTTAATTAACTATTTATTAATCATATAATATTATAATACAGATTCTTTAAATTAATAACATCCAAAATATTCCTAACGTCTCAAATCCTAATTACATATATTAGTATTTTATTAAAATAACTTACCTTCTCCCACCCAATTTTAAAACACCCATTTTTAAACAAAAAATTATAATAATAAAATATATATTTGATGTTTTTTTATATTTATTAATTATTAATTTATACTATTGTATATAATAAAATATATTTATAAAATATTGCACACAAAAATATTTTGTATTTTATTAAACAAAAATAATTTCACAAGTATAAATACATAAAATATTGGTATAAGATAGAAACATTATCTTAATTACACAGTCAACTAATTGAGAAATATCTCTATCAACCACTAAATTAGGAACTATTTTACGCTATACTAAAAGCGCAAGACAATCTTAACTAGTATTTGTGTTAATACTAGTATTTATGTTAATATTTTGTATAATATTTGTCTGTAAAATTTTTCATTGACATCTCTATTCACTCTAAAACCTCATAAATTGAGCTCCATCATAGTGAACTATTCTTTGCTAGTATTTGTCTTAATATTTTGTTTGAACTCTGTTTAGAAAATTCTTCATCAACATTCCACTCTGAAATGTCATAGACTAAGCTCCATCACAAAACCATACAAAACCATCATAATGAACTAATGATCAATTGAAGATATGATTTTTTCATAATATCAATTTACTATTTATAATGACTGAACTAATAGCCATTTTATAAATGTAGTGACATTTGTCGAAATGCATGGCCCATTTTATAAATGTAGTGACATTTGTCGAAATGCATGGCTCACCTATGTATTTGTCAGTTATCTAAGAAACTAGTCTAGATTAAATGTACCAAGAGTCCATTTTACAACATTACCTCTTTGATATAATTTTAAATATTCATTACCATTTACTTTACTCATACTCACAAGTACACAAAAGTTTACAAATCTGAATCCATTATAAAAAATTTAGAAAAAACTAATCAAAGTGTTCTTATCAAAAATCACAAGCTTTACGGCCATGTCAACATGTTAAATATTTTATAAAACCTCACAAACAACAAAAATATTATAAACACTCACACTAGTCTACCAAACTAAATTTTAATTATAAATATATACACAAACAACAAAAATATTATAAACACTCACACTAGTCTACCAAACTAAATTTTAATTATAAATATATACACAAATTAAATAGGGAACAGATTAAAAACCCTAGAAGTACCACTTTATCAAGGCATTAGATGAAAACAAGTGTGGCACTTGATAGTTGAAAGCCAAGAAAATAATAATTAATGAATGTGGAGAGTGGTGTTGAACTTGAGAACAAAATTCGGGCCATAGAACGATTTTGTGGTAACAACTGCATAACCACAAGCAAATCTAAAGTTTCTCATTCCTCCAATTACGACATACTCACTTTGTGGCTGATTGAATATGTCAATTTTGTGGAGTTACAAGGTGTCTCTTTTATACTTTATATCATGGAATATTATTGTGAAAACCATTACAAAATTAAGACAAGTATCCAGGTTTGGATGCATGTACACTAAATATCAATAGTTTTGTATTCTATTACATATTAAAAATTTCACACGTAACACGTAAATATATTAAGTATTAGTGTAAATATATTAAGTATTAGTGCAAGATATAAATATTATCTTAACCAATCAATTATTTAGTTGAGAAAATATCTCAATCAAAGACTACACTAGGAGCTATTTTACTTGCAATAAATCTCTCAAATCCAATTAATTAACAATCTTCTATATAATACAAATAAATCAAGAAAATATTAGATATTACGAGGAATATCAGTGATTAAACTCAAGAAAAATAAGAGTTAACATGTCTAACAAATAAGATATTTGGAAGGTTGGAGAAAAATAGAGGTCTCATGTTGTGCTATGTTTTGGTCTCTCGCAACTCCCTTCTTGAAACCTCCAAGGGTCTTATGTCTATGAGATACAGCGAGGACTGGTATTAGAGTGAAGAAAAATCCCATTTCAACCTACGAGGCGATGATCAAAGGGAGATCTCGTCCCTTCATCATGCTATAGTGCATAAATCATGCTTCCATGAGCAATCATCCTATGATGTTAAGCATCCATTTTGGCTTCTCAAAAAATTTTATGCTAGGGACCCCTTTACACCTACAGAGAGGGAACAAAGCCCCATATCAACTTCCAAATCTTGGAGCTATGATGGCAATAAGGATTATTTTTGGTGGCTATGTTAGGAATGCCTTGCAGGGTCATCTTCTGACCATCTCGTCGCCTCCCCATAGGAACTTCACACTTTCTCCTTCATATCAAGCTTAATATTAGGTTAGAAAAACCTCAAGCACAAAGGAGGAGTCAATCCACCATTTACAG
This sequence comes from Pinus taeda, assembly GCA_000404065.3. Lineage (NCBI taxonomy): Eukaryota > Viridiplantae > Streptophyta > Pinopsida > Pinales > Pinaceae > Pinus > Pinus taeda. The sequence continues at coordinate 75,092 of APFE030380050.1, forward strand.
CCCATGGATCAAAATAAATTTTGATTAAGGACAAGAGGCACTCTCTCAGGCCAGAGGCAGTCTAACCTCCAACATGCACAAAGAAAAATGGGACCTTCAAGGTATAAAGGTATTTATACTGATATGGTTCAAGGATGAGGAATTAGTGGAAATCTTCAAAACCAAGATTCAACCATGAGTGGGGCTCCCAATTGTAGAGAAAAATCTCATCTTAGCAAGGAAATTGTTACAAGACAAGAGGAATCTCAAAGCCTATGAGATAAACAAGGGATCTTCTCTTTCATTAGTCTTAGAATTATGTGGCAAATCAGGACATAGCCCATCAATCTCCTATAAAGAAGCAACTAGAGTTGGTGCAGGATAAGCTAAGGCTACTGCCCCAGCTGGGTCTCTACCTAGGCCTTACATAGTGGAAAAGGAGGATAATCCACAAATAGAGATAAAAGATTCATAAGTAAACAACATGTTCTCATATTTTCACAAAGAGGGTGTAATTTTTATATTCAATGGTTTCTGCCCACCATCTAGTTCCTAGACTTCAACTCATCCACCATGGAAGTCACACAAATGCTTGTCTGGGTACTCTTTCCAAAAATCCCTCTCCCTTTTGGTATCATCTAGTTCTTGAAGACATGGGAAATGTGTTGCTAACATTCATAAAAATAGACAATGAGAGAATAACAATGGTGATTTTCACCTATGCCACCATATGTGTGGAGATCGGCCTCAGCAAAGGGCTTCCAAATCGCATCCAGCTAAAAAATGGACATTTCCATTGGACACAGATTCTTAATTACGAAAACACGACCTTCAGATGTTGTGTTTGTAACCAAATAGGATATTTACAAGATACCTTCTCTTTGGCCAAAAAACCAGCAAACAAGAGGATAGAGCCGTAGATTAAGACAAAGATATGGTAACATTTTGAGTGCTCTTTTTTAGATAATGAAGAAGAGGTGTATCTAAAGGACTTCCCTAGAAAATATAACAAGCAAATGACTGAAACTTCCATACATGACAAGGCCCCCCCCCCCCACACAGAACATAGATCTCAATCAAAATACGAATATGGAATTCACACCAAATGTAACAATCATCAATGCAACAATAACAAATAATGAATCGATGCTAACAACCAAAAGAACACATGAAACGAAGAGCTCTGAATCTGAAAAATATATCCCCACTACTACAAACATGATGTATATAACACTAGCAACTATCCAACCTGCCTCAAGGGTATGGAAGGAAGTAAAAAGGAGGAATGGGAAGAAAGGAAATGTGGATGATTTCTACAACTACACAGCTCATTAGGCTTTCCAATTAGTATTTTCTCTAATGTTGCTCTATCATGAGGGCTTCAAGCCTCTTTCTGTGATGGATCCAAGTCATCCTCTATTTTTTAATACATGTCAGTCATGTATCTACAGAATGTAATTTTATTTCTATTTATAATATAATTATTCCTTTTTTTAGGAAAAAAATAAATAAGATATTTGAAAAATAATTTTTACATCATCATTATTTAATGCAACATATTTAATTTTTAATTTAGGGTAATATATATATATATATATATATATATATATATTATATATATATATATATATAAGATAAGGAAAAAATCAGGTCAAAAGTACACTAATTTAGAGAAATAAAAGGTATTGATTATCTAAAACTTAAATCATCTCATATTTCTCCAATTTTAATGAATGAAAAAAATATTAAAATGACATTTTTTTAATTGCAATTTTGAATATCCCTATCTAAACGCTTTAAGAAGAGATATGTTTTACTCCTGTCAACAAGAAGGTGGCTTTGACTCTTGCAATTCACATGCATGTGCTTTTTTTGCATGCAAAAGTTTAGAATAAGGTTAAAGGTCTATGATCATAGTCAGATTCATGGTCATTTAACAAGTCAAAGTTTATAATTTTGTTGGAAATAGGTTTGCCAAATATCACATTATCCATGACACTAGTTCCAAGCCCATGAATACAAGTCATCTTGTTGGATTTTGACCATTTTATTACATCATTTCAAATTATAAGGTCTTTAGCACTACAAAGTTTGACTAACTTAGCACCAAATAAATTCTCAATTAGGTCTTCAGAGTTTTTTTTTTAATCTACTAGCTAAACCAAGGTCTGCATTTAGACAAACTGGATTAGGGTTTGAAACATTACTGAGAATAGTAGCTTGGTTAAATGTGGTGCTATCGTTAAATTGTCCCAATAAAATGATATTACCTTCATTCCTTAGACTATGTATATCCTACTCTAAGGTATTATAAGGAAAATTCTTATCTAGATTGTTTTTCTTATAAAAGGTAGGGTTGATAGGTGAAAAATAACAAATTGTGATATAAATCATTTTAGTGTTAATGTTAGATATTTTGATTCAAATTTATAGATTGAGTAGGTCTATCTTATGAAGTTGAGTCTGATGAGAGACACTTTGTTGATGGTGCTGGAAATATTACAACAAAAGGGGGTTTCCCCGATAGGAAGTCCCAACTAGACCTTGCGTTGTTTGGAGTAGGAGCCCCAACCGGAAAATAAGACTATTTGCCATAATTATTAGGGATTTGTCTTGGTTGCAATTATAAACATAAGTTATCATACAAAAAATCTTTAAAATAAGCAAGTATGTTGACACATTGTGGGCATACAATTGCAATGTATGTAAGGTACTTTCATGGAAGGGAAAGAAAGAGAGTGAGCCTCTAGAACAAAATTAATAGTACTATCCTAAGAGAGACACACAAGAGCATGGAAAGAATAATTACTTAACCTACAAAGTAATTCACAAGATAAAAACGATCATAAAATAAAATAACAACATGCATTTTACAAGATGCATACCAAAGCCAACGGAATAGTTCATTTTCATTAGTATGTGTTAACATGAAAATACACTAAAAATAATGAAATAATAGTCTTACAATAATTCAAAACATATGCATGAAAAAGTGATGGCTATGAGAGATTCATAAATTAAGTGAATTTCCCAAGATACATGATTACAATGACGCAACACTAGCTCCAATAGTGGAAAGTTAAGTCAACACTTTCTCCTCCGAAGAAAGATCTTCTCTCTTATGCCAAACTAGAGAATCCAAGGTGAAAAGTAAAAAGTCCTTTCTCTTGATATATGAGGGCATATTTATAAAACATGAGGTGACTCTCCAACTCCCATATGACTCTTGACCTCCCTCATGGCTCTTGTGCTTCTACTATGAATTTTCAAATTCCTATGTGACCTTTGATCGTCTACATGACTTTAGAATTTTCTAGTGACTTTTCACATTCCATGTGGGACCCTTAGGCTTCCATACATTTTACATTTTCTTATTTCTGAAATTACAATAATTACATTCCATAAATAATGTGGTAAAATGCATTGAATTGTATGACTCTTGTGGTGACACTTTGAGAAGCCATGACTTAGCGACGATGCCATAAGGTTTCATAGTACATAAAGGCTAAGCTATTTTATTTATTCCTATGTCTTTGACTTATTCATGATAGATCTTTTCTTGTACTCCACCTTCACCCTCCAAAGCATCTGAATGAGTGTTGGAACCTTTTAAGTTAGCATGAGTTTTCATCTCTTGGTCTAAGATTCCTTCATAGTGGTTCCTCATTTTGCTTCATCTTCATAATTTCCTTCTTGTAACTTCTCCTTGATAACCTCCCTAGAGAATCACCTTTCCATATTGAGATGATAACACTACAAATGGAGTCCACTCATAACAAGCCAACATTAGTTCGAAAACTTCCTATTCTTCCTTTTCTGGTTCATGGAAAGTGCTAACTGTGATATGTTTGTGCAAGGGTTAAGAGGGAGAGGCTTCCTTGGGAGCATTGTGTAGTTACAAGAGGTAAGAAGTTGTTGATTGTGCACTATAAATGTGCAGTGCACTAGGGAAAGAGGAAGAGGCAAGAATGTGTGTGAAGTACCGGAGACAGTGACTAGAGACTTGAGGGTTGAAGTTTCCCAAGAGAGAGAGAGGGACAAGGCATTGCACAATTTCCTATTACAAAGGTCTAGGGATTCCTCACTGCTAACTGGAACTACAAACTGCGTAGTGTAATAGGGGATCAACAAATCTTCTGCGTAGTGGAAAAGTTCATGAGACAAGGGTGGAGTGAATGTTGACTGTGACTACGCAATGCAAAGTTCTTAGGGATGAGGAGGAAGATATTGTGTAGTTGAGATTCAAAGGGACTGAGGGATGACCCTACTATCCACTAGAACTACAATCCATAGAAGGAGGCAAGGAAATGCAATGAATTTCTTAATGAGGGGTTTCAGTCAGCAAGAGTAGCATGACTAGCCACTATAATTGCATAATGTGTAGTGATTAAGGGTCAGGCTCATTTAATTGCATACTTCTCTTTAGCAATGATCATGAGGAGGATCTGTTATCCACTATAACTTCACAATGCATAATGGAGGTAAGCAGAAGTTATCTCTACGCACAATGAGCAAGTGTGAGCATTAAATACTTGAGTGACTATGCTTTAGGATTGTGCAATGTGTTTATGGAGGTTGTCCTTGGGATGGTGCAATGTGCATTTTTATGAGATTAGGAATGCATCCTTTCTTACTAATATTGTGTAATTCTTTTATCTAATAGCTGGTAGTTTAGGTATCCAATGTGTGAATACAAGGGCAAGTCCAAAAATGGCTAAGTGTTGGATAAACAGAAGAAGAGAGAAAAAATGATAATAAAAAAAAAGTTCCAAAAATATTCACACACATGTATACCTTCAAACACAAGCCAAGATAATGCATAGTACTCAAGATTTACATGCATACCTTGAAAATACATCAAAGTGCCACTTATTTCTAAGTGCAACAGTTGAAACGTAGCTTGCAACACTTAGAATACAAGTTACAAGACAAGTGTCGATTGCAACCAGAAAGTGCGCTAAGTCATGGGAGAGTGCATAGCACATATTCTTAAGATATATAATATTAACTAATGTAGAAGAGAGTGATAGAGCTATCTCTAATGGTGTGCCAAAATGTGACACATGCAGGAGTGAAAAAAATCAAAAGCGACACTTACAAAAATAAGAATAAGTGAATATGACACTTGCAAAAGCTAAAGAAAGCGAAAAAGGCACATGTGAAAGTGAAAGAAAGTAGAAGAGACACTTACGAAAGTGAAATCAAGAAGAAATGACAATCAAAAAATTGAAAGAGACACTTATGAAAGAAAAAGCATGAAAAAATTACAATTGAGAAAACTGATTGGGATGATTGTACACTTGAAGGTAAGAGTGAGGCAGACTGTCAACTGAAATTGTGCATTAACTATATACATGGATTGTGAAATCACCATCCCTGTCAATGGTGCAATTTTTGTCATCAGGAACCATGCAATGTTTAGGAGCTACGAAATCTCTGCCATTAAAGACTGCGCAATTACTATTTCTAGATATTGCACAAGCAATGCTCTCAAGGACTTTACAATGCTTATCTTCCCAATTGCTAAGAACAGGTGTGCTAGTGAATGCATCAAAAATCTAAGTGTGTGTAAGAAAGTGACTTCGACAGTTAGAATCTCATAGGAAAACTTAAGAACTTGGAAAATAATCCATAGATCATGAAGTGAACATGAACAAGTTGAGATGACAAATCATAAGATCATAAGGAGACTCCAAAATTCAAGTGTAGGAAAAATTTTGGAGGGTGTTTGTCACAGTGACAACACTTGGTGACACACTACAAGAACTCCAACTTCTTTGTTTAGGTCTACCTTTGAGCATAAATTATTAGTCCTTTAGGAAGTATTAATTCACCATGTGTACCACCTCAACTTCCCCATTTATCTTGGTTATAATTATAGTCTCTCTTATCCCCTTTCTTGGCTAAACACATTTACAAATATTACCAAATCTCCATTTTTTCAATCTGGGAGAAAGATAGTAAATATTTGTGTGTTTAAGATGATCAGTTTTTTAGTTCCATCTTTGGTGTTTCTACACTACTAGCATGCCTTTTCAGTACCTCGACGAAGTCACTACATGAATATAAGCATTGATTCGCTTCCAATGAGCTTGTTCAGTACCCCGATGAAGTTGTTTGATTCACCTCTTCGTGTAGGAATCATTTCTCTTCTTTCACCCTTTAAATTATTGTTAATATGCTCATTAGCATTCTATTGATGTTTATATCACCAAGGTGGGAGATGGATCCAGACTTATTGAGAGAAAGAGAGGTTATTACGTTAGAGGCTTTTATATACCTCTAAAATTAATATGCTCACTCTTATCTATTTCCTTTTCCTTATCTACTTGATTTTATTAGTAAGAAAAGCACCATTCAATTACCATAGCAAGGCAAGGATTGAAGATCCTAAAATAGATATGGGGATCCTATTTCTTCTTATAGCTTTCCATTTGAATGAATCGTATTTTTCATTCATACATCATTGACTTTGAAGATATCAGACCCAAGTGAAGAAGAGGGACCAAAATTTAACTAAGTGTTGATGGGTGTCACAAATCCCTTTTAAAGCTTTGCCACATTATTTCTTGAGACAAGCAAGAGTAGTTTCTAATCATGCTCTTATTAAAAACAACAAGAAAGGAAAATAAATCTAAGACTAAAATGAAAAGTAGCATGCAAGACAAAAGAAAGAAACAAAGCTAAAGTAATGACTAGATGGAGAGAAAAATGCAGGATCATGCAATGCAACTAGAATGTAGATAGATCTTCTCCTAACCTAACCGACTAGATGGTCAGGGATAAGTGACGTCAAATTTCTAATGTAACCATAGGATTTTCTCTTGACCTACAAGTATAAAGATACGATCAATTAAAAACAATATAAATCAATGTGCAAAATTAAAGATAACAACTTGAATATCTTGCACAAGAAATAGGTGGTCTTTCCTACTGGCAAAAAGATGAGTCATAACAACTAACTTTACCTAGTCTGTAACCTTACCTTTTCAATTAGAACCACAATCATACAAATCTCAAAAGCTTCTTGTGAATGTACCTCCTTCCATGTTTTCATTCTTAGCAAACGTCAAGAAAGATCGAAAATTATTATTAGTGACAAAAATTTCCTGGTAAGATGTTTCTAGCAAATCATATATTCAATCATGGAATTCAAGACAATCCTTTTGAAAACCTTGAAATTCATTAGAAAATGAATTTTCAATTAATGCATTCAAATTATGAAGAGAATCTTGTGAGGCAAATTTGATCTAATCATGTTTAGAATTCTTGTCAAGATCGTGAGGACTTGACATAACCATCAACAAAAGTTGAAGTACTTCAACTACTTGATAATTATCTAAACAGTGAAATGATAAATCATAAATATCAATGGGTTCAACAAATATCAATAAATGTAAAACAATTATCATCAGATATGCTAGTGGGAAAATGATTAATTGAATGACAATTGTTAGAACCAGTAGTATAATCAGATGGATCAATTAAAGCATAAGGTTCTCCATTGTTTGAAAATAGGGATAGATTGATTTGAGCAGTTATTTAAATGCTTTTAATAATAGAATCATTTTCCTCATATGTTAAATGCAAAAAATCACTACCTTGTATCCAATTACAAACTAAACTCACAACACACAATTAAAAGGAATTAAAAATGAATGCTAGTATAGAAAATACATGAAACCAGATGGGATACAAAGGATCAAAATATATATCATCTTGGGAAATTAATCTATCAAAATAAGGAATTTGATTCACAAATAACTCAAACATTCACTAACATTCCATAGGATACCCTATGCCAGAACGAAAATGATTAACATCATAATATTCACAACAAAGGCTAGGAGCTTATTATTCACAGAAGCATTTAACAGATGTGAATCCTTTGGCCAATGATAATATTTGTTATGATAATTAAAATTATCGTCGTCATAACTCAGTGCACCCATAAAAGATATACATTCTAGTCCTGAGTTTGATATAAGAGGTTTACATGAATTTGAATCAATTGAAACAGGATTCTCTATCCGATAAGAAAACAAATATTGAAAGTTAGGAAAACTAGCTTGGAAACTCTGCAAATATTTTAATAATGAGCTTATTTTCATTGAAACTATACGGATAAAATAATCATATGAGAAAATATAGATATGACATAGTTTAGGGATCTTGTAAGTATTGCGAGAACCTGACATAACCATCAATGAGATTTGAAGTGCCTTGATTCCCTGGCAAGCTCAGAACTTTAAAATGTTGAATAATTATATTTTGAGAGTTGATCCAGATCATGAATTGTATGTGGATGGCTACTACCAATTATTTCAACAAGATCACTATTATTTAGATGGAAACCATCTACATCATTGGTTTGATCACACTTTTAAACCCCAAGAAATAGATTACTCAAGTCATCAAGTTCTTCTTGTTGGGTATCTAAGGATGTATAGATTGGAGAAATTTCATGAGAAGTATTAGCTAAAGAATCATTCTGATGCAGGACTATAAATTGCAAGGCATGGGATGGATGCTTAATTATTTCATTTGTTTTCTTCTTCATCATAGATTACCTCGCTACCTTATGTCAATTCAAAATTGTTCTCATCGGATTGTAAATCTGAAGAGCATGGTATATTTTCATCACGAGTTAATTCATTATAAACATCAGGACACAAGGGATAACAAACTAAATAATAATTCTCTATAATAATATCTTCTTGAGAAATCAAGAGATTAGCCAATGTACTTGAGAAATCATCACTGTACATATAAATGGAGTCATTGTTATCAAAATGAGGGTTTCCCAAGGCTTTATATTGATTAAATATATTGACTTATTTTGACTGATTGTTGAAATCACAAGATTCTAGATCAACCAAGAATGAAGGAACAACATCTTGACATAGAGGACTTCGAAAAATGGTGAGAGAGATCAAAAGTATCTTCACCCTTCTACTCCTATACCCGTGGAATGTGACCACCTTGTACCTGATCAAAAATTGGACCAACAAATTGAGAATCATGAGTATTTGAAGAACTTGTTGGTGGAGCAAATTGATTAATCAGAGCAATATACAAAGGGCCATGAGATGTAGGTAATAGAGGATGACAGGTGTCCCTTTAAGAAACAAAACTTTTAATGATATCATATTCAATATTTCAATTATGTACATTAATGTGATCTAGGGGAATTGAGGGACCAGTCTTCACGTTAGGTTGCTTGGATTGGTTAAAACATTCAAATTTTTAGAGGATAAAGTCTTGATTATGGAAGACAAAAGAAGATGGAAGAGGTGGATCAACAATCTGATTCTCATATTTCCCAATTTCAACAATAACACTAGAGACTACCTTTTTAGGAAATGAAAAGGGAGGAGGACAAGGGACAAAGGGGGAAGTAAGTTCCTCCTTTGAGATTAGTGGTGTCTCATGATTAATAAAAGTTTGGAGAGAAAAACCAACCAAGGATTCAATTTTGCAATGTTTAAAAGAGATTTCAACCAAATGTTGAAACATTTCTTCGAAGAAATACTAATCCACATCTTCTTCAGGAAATTCATGGCATAGGTGAAGAACTCTATTGGAAAAACCCTCTATTGGTTCATTAAGATTAATTCTAAGTTGATTAATCCTTTTATAAACATCTTGATAATCATACCTATCAAAGGATTGATGAATCTCCTTGAAAAGTTGTTCAAATGAATGAATGTAAGTAGCTGGTAAAGTATGACACCACAACTTAACATGACCTTCATGTGTGAAGGTGAATAATTTACAAGCAATATCTTCATAATTCACTTCATTAATATCAAAAAACTTAATAAATTGAGATGTATGTTCGGCTATGGAAGTTCCACACTCGTCATCTAACATCCATGGATTATGATTTTGGAATGATCCATTCAAGATAGGATATTCAAACAAACCCAATGGGCTCAACTTTTCAATTGGACCTCCTTCTAGTGCTACTTGTTGACTCTTCTGGAAACCCACCAATAAAGGGGGTCTCCTTAGTATGAAGTCCCAACTAGGCCTCACACCATTTGAAGTAGGAGCCCTAACCGGAAACTAAGGTTGGTTGCCATAATTCTTATGGATTTGTCTTGGTTGCGTTTATCAACATAAGAGATTATGCAAAGAATCTTTGAAACAAGAAAGTAAGTTGACACTGTGAGGCCTACAATTGCAATGTATATAAGGTACTTTCATGGATGGGAAAGAGAGAGAGTGAGCCTCTAGAAGAAAAGTTATAGTACTATCCTAAGAGGGACACACAAGAGAATGGAAAGAATCGTTAGTTAACCTACAAAGTACTTCACAAGATAACAATGATCATAAAAGCGAGTAAAAACGTACATTTAAGAAGATGCATACCAAAGCCAACAAAATAGTTAATTTTCATCAATATGTGTTAACATGAACATACACCTCAAACAATGAAAGAGTAGTCTTAAAAGAATTCACAACATATTCATGAAAGTGCGATGGCTCTGAGAGCTTCATATATTAAGTGAAAGTCCCAAGATACATTATTATAATGATGCAACACTAGCTCCAATAGTGGAATGTTAGGTTACCACTTTCTCCTGTAAAGAAAGATCTTCTCTCCTATGCCAAACTAAAGAATCCAAGATGAAAATTCAAAATTCATTCCTCTTGGGCTATGAGGGTGTATTTATAACAAATGAGGTGACTCTCCACCTCCCATGTGACTCTTGACCTTCGTCATGACTCTTGATCTTCTACTGTGACTTTTCGAATTCCTATGTGACCTTTGATATTCTACATGACTTTAAAACTTTATAGATACTTTTCACATTCCATGTGGGACACTTGGGCTTCCACACATTTTAAATTTTCTTATTTTTGAAACTAAATTAATCACATTCCACAAATGGTGTGCCAAAATACATTGACTCATATGAATCTTGTGGTGAAACTTTGAGAATCCATGACTTGGCGACGATGACATAATATTGCATAGTACATAAAGGCTAATCTCTTCTCTTTGCTATTGTTTCTTTGACTTCTTCATGATATATCTTTTCTTGTACTCCACCTTCACCCTACAAAGGGTCTGAATGAGTGTTGGAACCTTCTAAGTCAACATGAGTTTTCATCTCTTGGTCCAAGATTCCTTCATGGTGGTTCCTCCTTTTTCTCCATCTTCACAAGTTCCTTCTTAAAACATCTCATTAGTAACCTCCCTTGATCACCACCTTTCCATGTTGAGATGATAACACTGCAAATAGAGTCCACATGACAAGACAACATCGGTCTGAAAACTACCTATTCTTCATTTTCTTCCTCATGGAAAGTGCTTACTATGATGGGTTTATGCAAGGGTTGAGATTGAAAGGATTCATTGAGACGATTGCAAAGTTACATGAGATAAGAAGTGGGATGTTGTGTACTAGAAATACACACTACACTAGGGAAAGAGGAAGAGACGAACATGTATGTGAAGTATCAGAGGCAGTGGTTAGAGGCTTGAGGATTGAAGCTACCCATAAGAGAGAGAGGGACAAGGTATTGCATATGTATTTGTTGCAAGGGTCTAGGTATGCCTCACTACTAACTACAACTATGCATTATGCAGTGTAGGACAAGATCGACAGAGCTTCTGCACGGTGGGAAAGTCTAGGAGATAGGGGTGGAGTAACGACTCACAATGACTGCACAATGTGCAGTGCTCATGGAAGAGGAGGCAAAGATTTTGTAGTTTAACTTCATAGGGATTGAGGGATGACTCCATCATCCACTAGAACTGCACAATGCACAGTAGGAGGAAATACAAGGAAAGGATTTGTGTAGTGAGGGATTTCAATCAGTACGATCCATTGTAACTACACAATGCGTAGTGATTGAGGGACATGCTTGGTGAACTGCATATTTATCTTCACCAATGATCAAGAGGAGCCTCTATTTTCCACTATAATTGTGAAATGGAGGAAGGCATAAGTTAGCTCTGGGCACAGTGAGCAAGTGTGAGTAGTAAAGATGAGTGACCATGCTTGAGGATTGTGTAATGTGTTTGTGAGGTTGTTGTCCTTAGGATGGCACAGTGCACATTTTCAAATTATAAGGAATACATCCTCGCTGATTAAGATTACACAATGCATTGATCCAGTAGCTGGGAGTTTAGGTATACAAAGTGTGAAGAGAAGGGAAAGCCCAAAAATGGCTAAGTGTTGGATCAATGGAACAAGAGAGAGTGCATGATAAGAAAAAGTTCCAAAATAGATTCACACACATCTACACCATCAAACACAAACCAAGAGACTGCACAATACTCAAGATCCACATGTATACCTTGAAACGAGAACAAAGAGACACTTATTTCTAAGTGTGATAGTTGAAACATAACTTGTGACCCTTAGAATACAAGTTATAACACAAGTGTCGACTGCAACCATAAAGAGCGCTAAGTTATGGGCAAGTTTATAGCACATATCATTATGATATATAATATTATCTAATGTAGAAGAGGGTGTTAGAGATGCCTCTAGTGGTGCGCAAAAACATGATACATACAGGAATGAAAACAATCAAAAGCAACACTTGCAACAATAAGAATAAGTGAAGATGACACTTTCAAAAGATAACGAAATTGAAAGTGACACATGTGAAATTGAAAGAAAGTAGAAGTGACACTTGCGAAAGTGAAAGCAAACAAAAACGATAAACACTAAAGTGAAAGCAACACTTATGAAAGAAAAATGTGCAAAACTGACAGTTGAGAAAAATCACTAGGATGATGGTACACTTGCAACTAAGAGTGAGGAATATTGTCAACTAAAATTTTGCACTGACTTTCCACATGGATTGCGCAATTATTGTCCTTGTCTGCAATGAAAGTACTATCATCAAGGATTGTGCAATGTTTAGGAGTTGCACAATGCATGCCATTAAGGACTATGCAATTACTATTTCTAGAGATTGCACAAACATTGCTCTCAAGGACTACACAATGCTTATCTTCCCGGACAGACACTGACGACTGAGCTTGTTAGGAAGAGTTTCACTTGTAAATGCATAAAAAAGCTAAGCATGTGTAAGCAAGTGACTTTGACAGATAGAATATCATAAGAAAACTTATGGACTTGGAAAAGCATCAATCGATCATGAAGTGAACATGAACAAGTTGAGATGATAGATCATAGGATCATAAGGAGGCTCCAAAATTCAAGTGTAGGAAACATTTTGGAGGATTTTTGTCGCAGCGGCAACACACTCCTTTTTATATAATAGGATAATCTTCCAAATCCTTTGCAAGAGGATTTCTTGCTCCAAGATGACCAAAAAATGAAGCAATCTATGTGAGGAACCTTAGACTAATAATGCTCAAAAGTTTCAACTGAAAATATAATATCAATGTCACTACATGATACAACTTACACATAAGACCTTTACACCATCAAAAACCTATGTTGTAGAGCACCTCTCAGTGGAAAAAAAAAATAAAAATTAATAAAACTTACAAATTCCATGTAAAAATTACCACGTGGCACTTTTAAAAACTCCCATCTATATATATATACAAAATTTTCCAACAATAACATATTTTACTAATTAAAAAATAAAATAAATGAAATTTAATTTTGACTTATTTTATTTCTTTCATTTAAAAAAAATCAATTTAATAAATTACTAATTGTTTTTTTAAAGAAAAACTTCATAAAAAATTATAATATAAACCAAGTTAATGTAAATTCAAAGAAATTTTGACTTGCAAAGGAAAAGTATTCTCTTTGCATTGGTTGGAACTAATAATAGAAATATTTGTACTAAATATGTTTTCTTAATATGGATGTTTTTTTAGAAAAGGGTTGTTACTGAAAGCACACTATATCTATTACTTGTATATATAAATAATTATTTGTTTCATTTAATTGTTAACTTATTCTAAATTAATGGTCAAGGTATACTTCGGATAAATGTAATTTTTGGTGTCTCTTGTGCCATTCGTGTTGGTGTTTTTAAAGGTAGATTCCTTAGATACAACATTCAATTTTCAAGAGCTTATAGTTACTCTTAGGGAACAATGTAACACATGAGTCATAGTTTGCTTACTTTATGAGACAAATATGCCCTATATTAATGAAAGAATTATCTCTCTCAGACCTAGAAACCATAGAATGTTCTCTCAACCATGAGCTTTGTGTTGATTTTAATAATGGAATTTATGGATCTGAACAAACAAAGCCATATGGAGAATTTGCAACCATAATTCCATTTTTAGTTTTCTCTTAAATACTCAATGCACTTCAAGTTAGGGTCTCCATGTCTTCACCATCCATATTCTCCATTTTTGAAGGTATGCTAGTTTTCTTTCTGTAAATAAGTACTTTGTGTTTATCTCATCATGAGTTCGTTGTTTTATAATGGTTTAAAAAAAAATGAATGATTTGTGTTTGTTTGGTTTTTGTTATAAGTATTTTGATGGTAGGATTGTTTCTTGATAAATATAAAATTAATTAATACATTTGTTTTTCATTGAAGTAGGGTTTGTTTCTAGAAAAATATAAGAAAAATATTGGGTTTGTTTTGGTACTATTCAATTTTGAGTTATAGTGATAGTTTTATTTCTTTATTATTTTCTAAGGTTAACTCAAGGTTAGTGGTTGATAAGGAAGGATGTCTAAGAATAACGGAAAGGGAAGTAAGAACTAGAATATGGGAGAAAATCAAGCATGTGACGAGAATATAGAATTATTTTCCAAGTAAGATGAGAAAAAGTATGCTCAACCCTTAAGGTGATCGTCAATGACCGTTGTAAAGCCTTTGAATGAATAGAATAAAGTATATCTATCATATTTTGTGAAGGATGTCATAGAAGGTATGGATTGTTATCAGTGCCATTCTCCTTGACAAGCATAGGGACTACTAAGAAGATAAAGTTGATGTCATTTAGAAGTATGCTCCTAATGAATCTAGGCTTCCAAAGGCATATGTCAATATTGTAGAGAATGTTCCACTCAATGAGGTTATTGCAAAAGATCTTGAGGAATATGATGAAGGTGGTATAACCATGGTTAATGGGTGTTTTGATAAGGTAGAAAATATGTTGAGCCACCCCCTAGTTCAGGTTTTATGCATTCTAAATTTTCATTGTGCTACATATGAAGATTAGAAGCAATTTTATGAGACATATATATTTATAGATATACTAGTACAACAAATGGCATGCCATATAGTTCAACTAGACACTAATTTTAGAACATTTAGTTCAGGAGCTATTTATTTATAAACTTAACCAATTGTTTTTGCCCAACACCCAAAATTGTTAAATTTTGTTACAAGAAGCACATGTTCTTCATATGGGTGGGTGAGGCGCATTTTGTTAAGATCGAGACTTTCCAACATTTATAATGTCACTTCTTTTGGTCCTCTACTACTAAGTGGAATGTTTCATCTCCTAATGCTCTTTTTGTAGCCATAGCAATCCAACCAACCACATTGAGTTTGTATCAACCTCTTCCCATCATTTCCTCACCTTGAGAAGTTATGTCATGGTTTTTTTAAAGTGATTTACCTATGTCATTTTGTAAACATGACTTTATGTTGTTTCTATCCATTGTTTCTAAAAAATGACCATACTTATGACATGTACCAAAATCACTTATTCACAATAGACATCAAAACTATTCTTCTCTCATGCTTGGTCTCATTTTGGGATACCTCTCAACATTATCTCTAATCATGATTCCCAATTACTTGGAATTTTCTTCAAAATATTGTGGCAACTAAGAGGATATGATGAGATCAATTATTATTTTTTATAGCCTTTCACCCTCAAATAAATGGACATATTGAATTGTTGATCCATAGATTAGTACATGTATTTTGTATCTATACGCTTATAATAAATGGTGAGATGCATGTTTACATGTGCCATAAGAGAAATATAATAGGATAATGATTATATCAACAAGGCACTTTCCATTTGAAGCATGATATGAGTACCAACCGCTAGCTTCTTATGAATTATTGGTCACTCTTCAACCTATAGCCTCCCCACACCAACAACATCAATAGAAACATACTTTATCCTTTGTTTAGAAATTGTAGCACATCCATTCACATGTTGTAGCAGGACTAGTAATTTTCAATTCTTAATACAAGACATTCTAATACTACCATGGAGTGCCTACACAACTTCAGGTGGGGATATAGTTTAGTTATATCTCAACAAGAAACATTTCAAAGGATAATGGCATTAGAAACTAAAATGTATATTTTATGGGTCGTATATCATTGTGCATAATATGAACGATAACACAAATTTTCTACAAATGTCCTCATAATTGACCATTCATGATGTGGTGAAAGTTAAGAATCTTAAGTTGTAGGAACATTTTCTTTTGGAAGAGAAGTTCACATGTTTCACCTAGTAAGTAAAATCCCATATTATCAACTCCTTTTTGGTAAAGATGCAATATTGGATGTGCACATCATATCCACTCATTACCATCAACCTTATTTTTATCTCATGGGGTGTAAAGAACAACTACCAACCCAAGCCAAGTGGTTCTTGATCAAATCTATGTTTAAATCCACATTCCTCTAGCTCATTGAGAAATTGGGGACAATTTCAGCAAAATGGGGAGGAATTGATGTGGAATGCAAGAATAAATTCACCTAGATGGAAACTTCAATAGTGGCACAACCCAAGCAAGATGCTTCATAAGCAATGCTTATCTAGCAACATGTAAGGATTATTATTTGCATCTTTTATCCTTCACGTTGCATATATTACATTAGTTATAGCTTATTTATAACCTTGTGTTGCCTAATTTTAGTCTATTTATTCTTTTAAATTGTCAATTAATTTGAATGTGCCTATTGTAAATCTATACAGATGAATAGAGTTAAGCATTTGTTTGGATATATTTTTATTTCTTTGCTTTCTTAACTAAAATTTGGGCTCTATTTGTAAGTTTTAGTGGAAAGGTCCATAAACACAAAAGAGTTATTTACACAAACCCAAAATAATTATTTGCATAATGAAAACCAACATACCTTTAGAAATGGAGAACATGGACAATGAAGATTTAGATAACTTCTGACTTGGAAGTGTGAATACATGACAATGTCATCACGATACTTATATATCTAGATTATTTTGTTTACATAAAGTCTAAAAATTCCAATTTCAAACTCCAGTTAAATGTCATAAGCAAGAAAAACATCCTTTGGCTATTGCATGCGAGAGAAAAAGTCATCCATTAATTCAATGGATCTCTACCTCACAAACGAGCTGATACAACACATCACTGCTCACCTATCCCATCAAACTTATAAGATCCTTGCCATTCAGAAATATATACAAAATCAACCATAAAAAAATAATAATAATTTGTCATTACTATCAAAATATCAATTACATTCTAAACTATACCCAAATTCCAACATCGTTGGCTACACATCCCACTTTGTTTGCTTCGCTTTGCTCGCGTCGTGGCATACATACCGGAAAGAGAAAGGATTGGCTTCTCTATATATATGTATTTATGAAAATCCTTGCTTGCTTGATGGGCGAACAAAAAAGTAGTATCATCGTCAATAATTTCTCAATTCTCTTTCTGGCTGGGTGAGAGAAAGGCACTCCACTTACGTAAGTAACTTCTCTCTAGTGGGCCCGTGCAAGCAAATAGGGTAACGATTGCTCTAGCGACCTGTAGATCCTGTCTGTAGAAGCAAAAGAACGAGCTACAACCCTTCTTTACATATATGACTAATCAATCTCTTTTCTTGGCCTTGGCCATGTCTTTACTCTAGACCATGTCCCTCATGTCTCCCAGGTAATGCCATGTATTTCCCAAATAAAAGAAGTCAAAATACTACCACACACCACCAAAACCCTAAGTTTGCATTCCAAAAGCATGTTTAAAATAATAATATATATATATATATTATATAAAAAGTAAGTTTGCATTCCAAAAGACATGTTTAATATATATATATATATATGAAAATGAAAATAGTATAGGAAAACAACTTGCATTGGCTTTCCCATAAATGTTATCATTGTCTAATAATACATTGAAAGGTGTATGTTCTCTTAGAAAAATAGAAATCACATTAATCTACTAGTTTTCTTCCTTCTCTTACAAGTGAACTTTAATTTATGTGGAAAATGTCTTCTATGGTCAATTTAATTTTGTTTTATATATAAACTTCTTTAGCCACTAACTAAAAGTTTTACTTTATAAATGTACCATAAAGTGTACATTAAAGAAATTGACCATATTTTTGTCTCAATATTAAACCTCTCGAATCTATTTCAATTTACCTTTAAAAAGTTAAAAAAATAAAATCACAAAAAAAATATTCAAGGGAAACCACATCCATAGTTTTCATGAAGAAATTTAGTAATGCTCCACTAAAAATATTCCAAAGCATCTCAATCAACCTTTAGTCAACATTAAACTTTGACTCTTCTCTACTATCGAGACTTCAATTATAAACTATGGAACCTTAGATAAAGTACATTGATTAGTCTCTATCATCGACACTTCGAATCAATTATAGATCATTAAGCCTTAAATAAGTTAAGTACAATGTTCACAATGAAATTATTTCTAAATTATTTTTATAGAGTGTATCCATAATAATATATAAAAATTATTTCAGAAAAATAATTACGTTAAAGAGAAGTTGTTTTGTTTTTTTCAGTGGAAAAAAAGTTTTATATTATATAAACTGGTAAATGTACAAGATAGAAAACATTCTATATCATTTTGATAATGATGGGAAAAAACATGTTTTCCATCTCTCATAAGGGGAGCAGTGAAAGCTATCATGTTGGAGCTATATATTGATCATTAAAAACAAGATCAATAATTTTGGAGGCTAAAGTTTTAGTAATTCCGGGGTAGTGGGTATCTTTTTTTTACAACAAAATTGCATGTATAATTTGAAACAGTAATCAAATTTGACATATGCAGGTAAACAAATAACAAAAAAGATAGAGCAAAACCAAAGTTTGCAGAAAATAGAGATGCTTGGATTTAACCTAGAAATAGGAAGTCTCCCATGTCGTATGTATTGTGCTCCCAAGTGATCTCCAAGCAGCAGTTGTCAGGTGCTATATGCAGTCCTTTTTTTGATAAGTTGTCTGCTTCCATGTTCTGGGATCTCCCTATGTGATGGATTGTATATTCTCCCTAAAGCTGCCAAAGGAGCTTTATTCTCTTCAGCCATTCTTGTAATATAGGAGTGTTTATGGAGGCCTTTCCCAAAACTTGATCAATTATGATCTTGGAGTCCCAGTATATGTGCAAATGTGGGATATTTAGAAAGTTGTTGAACCACAAGAGACCCCAAAGAGAAATTGCTTCCACCTTGTTGTTGGTGCCATGGCCTCCATTCCAAAAAATCTTGTAGGATAGTTCAGTTAATATAGTAATCCAAACCCCACATGCACAATAGCCCCTTTGTGTTGCTCCGTCAAAAAAATCCATCGGGTACATGAAGTGTGAGTTAATATGCATGTGAGGGTTGTTGCTAGGACGATTGGGTTGTGAAACGAAAATAAAGAAGTTTGTTACGATTCTATTAGAGACCTGTTGAAAGTCCTCCCTTGAGTTTTGAAACAGATAGTTGTTCTGCCAGTTCCAGATGGCCCATATAATGAGTAACGGAATGGCCCTCCAAGAGGATTTTTGAGTGCTCCACCACATCAGAGATTCCTTGATGGAGGAATGCAATGTATATTGAAAACCAAAACTTTTAGACAATTTCTTCCATACCTTAATAGTATGTTGACATTGCAGAAAAAAATGATTGTTGTTTTCAGTGTCACTTTAACAGATATAGCATATACCTGATCCTTGTCATTGTCTTTTCTGTAAGTTCTCCCACATTAGATTCTTATTGATAAAAAACAGCCAAGAAAATATGATAATTTTATTTGGAATTCATGTTTTCCAAAAGGCAAAGGGGAATTGTAGATCTGCTTGTAAAGTTGATATCCTACAGAGAGAAAAATAAGTATTAGCAACAATGATATTATGAGTTGTCATCTTGCCCTTCCATGTAATTGAGTCTCGGGATCCCATGCAACAGATGCTAATGTTTTTAATATTTGCTATAATCTTGTTCCATTGTAGGGCCATGTGGCCATTTAGGCCAAGAACGTGTGCCTTTCTCCAAATCGGAATTTGACCTTTCCAACCCATTATAGCTTGACCCCAAAAATAGATGCCTTGTCCATTTAAGTGGATTTTTATGTTCTCAGGGATGAAGCATTCCTCCCCAGCCCCAAGGATTGGGTCAACAGCAATGAGAATGTAATTTCCATTTTGAAATTTCCATGTAAGTTGCTGAAAGAAACATTTTTCCATTTTCCGGAAGCTTTTCCAAATGGAAGAACCCTACTTGATGCCTATGGTGTCTTTGTTGTACCAGTACCTGAAATCTTTATTTATGAGGTACTTTTGATGGATGATATTGCTCCGTGGGCCATTCCCAAATAAGCCCCTCCATAATGATTTCATCAACAATGCTCCTCCAAATCTGCGAAGATCCATAATCCCCCATCGACCTAATTCCTTTGGGAGAGTGATGCTAGCCAGTTTGGTGAGGTGGTATTTTTTTCTTTCATGGCTCCCTCCCCATATGAAGTTTGTTGTAAGGTGGTTTAGATCCTTGACAATGGATGCAAGGATGTGGTATAGATGAGCCCAGTAAACTGCCAACTGTGTTAAAAATTCTTGGGAGAGGACAACTCTCCCACCCAGTGAAAGACACTTGAACTCCCATTTAGATATCCTTTTGTAAAAGTGGTCAATAATCCATTGCCAGTCAATGAATTTGTAACAGCGAGGTTTTAGGCGGTATCCAAGATATTTCATTCCCTTTTGAACAGGCATTGCCTTGATACCAAATAAATCTTCAATATATGTAATTATTTCCATGTCGCAATTAGTATGGTTTATCGTCAAGATAAGATGAAGAATCAGATCATGGCAGCAGGTTAAATAGGTGAACAGATCTTTCCAACTACTAAAAATACACAACTATAAAATAGTTGCTTTTCACTGTATTGAATAAATTAGGAAAAATAATTTAAATAAATCCTAAATATTTTTTAGTCAAATATAAATAAATATTAATATTATTCCATCTTTATTCTAAATATATTAAGAAATATAATTTCTATTCTATATATATAAAACTATAAATATTGTTTTACAATTGAATAAATAAAATTAATAAATATTTTGTATAGGAATATATTATATTAATATTTTAAAATAAAAAAATATTTATTATTATTGTTATTATAATTTAACCATGTATTTTTTACTAAAATATATATAAAATTGACGAATTATTATTTTAATTAAAAAAATGAAATTAAACATTCTCAAATATTTTCATTATTATTAAATTATATGATATTAATATTTAATATTTATCATTTTGTTTTTTTGTTAAGTTGTTTGTGATCTTCCATACTTGATTTGTGGCTTGAGGAGTTGCGACCCAGGGGCATCTAATCCATCAAAGTCACCTAGGGATTGCAACCAGTCTAGGCCACACCAACCCTAAGCTAACTAGATTTTTTAGCATGTCTCATCTCTTTGCACAGGGCATAATCACCTAATCCATCAAAGTCACCTAGGGATTGCAACCAGTCTAGGCCACACCAACCCTAAGCTAACTAGATTTTTTAGCATGTCTCATCTCTTAGCACAGGGCATAATCACCCTTATGAAGTTTGATTATGAATTGTCTTGCTAACAAGGTCCATCCTCAACTAATTGTGCTCATGAAACTTGACATTTAATACTTATAATTTCATTAATTCAAAATAATTTATTTTAAATTTTAAATTAAATTAACTATTTTTTTTATAATATGGTCAATAATAATGAATAAAAATAATAATATATTAAATTAAAATAATAATTATTTTAAATAAATATATTATTCATATATATAAACTTAAACATCTTAAACATTTTTTTAATAACAAACACCCACTTTCATATTACCGAAACCATTTTCATTTGTATCCCTAATTCTCATGTACATGATTCCCACTTATTAACTCATTTTCATTTGGAATTTGTGAACTCCGTGAATACATGTCAATGAGTTGTGATTATATGGAATTGGTAAAAGCCTACTAATTCACTTACTCATTTTCATTTGTATCCCATTGGAATTTGCGAACTCTACGAATGCATGTCAATGAGTTGTGACCCTATGGAAATGGTAAAAGCCTAACGAATTTCATTATGGTAACAAGGGAGCTACTGCCGTAGCGGTAGTCCCTGCCCGGGGGTGCAAATTCCAGGCTGGTTGTAAATTGCCACCGCAACAAAGGATAAAAATAGGTCCATCAGCAGGAATGCATGCGATAGAAAAAGCACAAAAAAATCCATAGTTTATTACCCACATAGTAAATATCATGAAATATTAAAATAATAGGGCCAACGGGTTGTTAGCCATTATAAATACTCTGATGAAATCTCTGAAGCCATGGTAGAAGCCAGAGTTTGGCTTTAAATATACTCCTCAGTACTCATTTTCAAGGAGCATTGCAAAGACGAAAAACAATCCGTTGTAAGCCAAGTACGGTGATTGCTCTGTCCGAATAGTGTCAAGGGGCTTTGCTAGGCGACTTTTCTATGGCAGGAATGTGGGAGGAGTAAAAGAAAAGTCAAAATATCATGAACATGGTTTTTACTTGTTTCTTTGAAACTGAGATACAGAGAATTAAGGCTGGTTTTTACTTGTTTCTTTGAAACTGAGATACAGAGAAATGAGGCTCTAGAAGGAAAGAGCCATTTTACACAGGGATTTACAGTCGTTCGTACTTGTTGGATGCTTTAGAGAATATGTTGTGCATTGGGTGTTCATATATTGTTTCCATTTATTTTTGTAGTTTAGACTCAAATATTGGATTAAAAAACAAATTTAAGATTAAAATAATTAGTTAAAATATCCCCAAAATAGATGAAAACTATAAGAAACAGAGACCATGATGGTAGAAGATGGCATCCCAAGCCACTATGGAAACACCCATTTCTCAGAAGCATGGAATTATGTTTTAGCCCTGAACTAAATAAAAATGGTAAAATAAAGAAAAGTGTGTAGAGTCTGGTCGCTCTCTTCCTCATCATTTAGCAAAACGAACTTGAAAATTTCTTAAACAGCCATACCACTGAAAGTCTGAAACTACGAAGTCCAAAGAAAATCTGAGTAACAACATCCAAGTATCTCATATGATGTGATGTTACAGTTAATCGATATAACAAAGTAGCAATGTGAAAAATAATTCTCTGCCTCATTCACTTCTAATTCATGTGAGATTAACCTAGAACTCATATATCAACATGAAAATTAGCAGTGCCAACACAACCACCATGTTATGGAAATCACCTGGAACTGCTACCCTTCAACTGGTGGAGATGGGCATCTACTTTCTTGTAGACAATTGGTTGTTGAGCTCTGTAACACATACAAACAATTCTCATATATCTATTGATTTAACAAAACAAATATGAAAAAAAATCATTACAAATAAATACAAATGAAATATCCATACCCAAAACTCCAGAGGTCTAACAGAAAACAGGGAAAATTAATTGGGAATTAAAACATACAACGTTTTGATAAATCGGCTAGAAGTTTCTCGGCATCTTCAAAGAAAAGTGAGACCACTTTAGCAACGAATTCAGGATTGCTCTCGTCGTGCAGTTGCGTGAATTGCTCATCCTGGGATCCCTGCCAAGCATTTAATGTCCGA
The DNA here is from genome assembly GCA_000404065.3 of Pinus taeda. NCBI lineage: Eukaryota > Viridiplantae > Streptophyta > Pinopsida > Pinales > Pinaceae > Pinus > Pinus taeda. The sequence goes on from APFE030380050.1 coordinate 98,835, forward strand.
AATATCGAACTAGCTCATGAATCGAGGATCGAATTAAATAAAAAGATAACCCATAAATTTGACATTTAATGTTACCTCCTGGTGCAGAGGGCTTACATTGTTTAATCACTCAGAAATATGGCAAAGATGCAAATACAAACTTGACATTGTGCAGATACATTGAAGGATAATCAACAATCACATAATCGTGGAAATGGACAAAGGGCTTACATTGTTTAAGCTCTCAGAGATATGGCAAAGATGAAAATACAAGCTTGACATTTTGCATATACCTTGATGGATAATGGCATCGACACCTGTCTTGCATGCAACGAGTTGGCATGCATAATTTTCAATTATTTGTTTATGTATATTATTTTTATATAAATTTACATTGATTTTTATTTCAATTATTTATTTATTTAAATAAAACAATAAATGTATAACCATATGAATAATATTTCAAATAACATAAAAAAGGGTTAAATAGTATTTTGTGTAAAAAAAGTTTAAAGAACATTTGGTAGTATTCCTGCCATGCATGCACCACGTGTAACAAGTGAAAAAATAAAAAATGTAAGTTCCTAAACAGAAATATTAAGACCCTTCTGAAAATAACAAAAAAAACTTTCCTTCTTTCTGTTTCTCGCAATCCAGCTTTATGACAAAATCGCTGCAACCGGTGCACTTTCAAATGCATAAAATTGTAATGGCTGCATTTCACCTCTGTTAAGTACTGATTTCATTAGTGATGTAATGTTCTGCATATATAAGTTGCTTGCAAGTTACTGTTCCAAGGGTTTCCATTACGCAATTTTTATTAAAAATAAAAAAAATTGAAGGCTTGTAACTGTGTATTTTACTATTTGCTATATGATTATTTTGGTTACAATCCCACTACTTTCTTTAATATGAAGATGTATAATCTAAGAATCGAATTTGAATAGCAATTTTAAAACGAATGTCTGAACAAGAACTATAGATGAAAAAGATTGACTTTAGTTTGCTGAGAAGGGAAAGCCACATTTTTCCAGAGAGTCAAAAGTTGTATGCCATACACAGAACCCCGGGAGACAAAAAAACCCAGAAACGATTCTTCTGCCCAAATCCTACGACCAGCCCCAGGAAAAATGAACCTCTATCCTAGCAAGCATCTCCATACAATATATGCGAGGAGGAGACCCATGAAACTTATAATCAGTAAATTCAGAAATCTAAACACTGCCAGAGTAAAGCTTAGCCACCCAGAAATTAAATTGCCCGACATTGATGACCATGAGAAATCATGGGATACCATTTGACCAGATAATAAAAACAAGCTAAGCAATAAATCTCATGATATGAGACTAGCAGATTTAAAAAGCTATTTTATATAAGAAAACTGTGCTGAACCATAAGATGAGGAGAAAAACTATCATTTACTTACAAACCAGATTGCAGCTATCTAATAAACAGATTCCATTTAAACTGGTTATAGAGCGTAAAAAAACGAGATCTGACCTGATACCGGAGGGAAAAATACCACACGCCGAAGGGAAGCTGACCACCACCAGAGGGATGCCGAACCAGGAGGAAACAGAGAAAGCAAAAAGAGTGCTTGTATGATAGAGGAGTCCTGCGCCCGGGCGCAGGGAGAGGTGAAAAAAAACTGAAGCCAAGTAGGGAAGCCAGAATATAAGGAGAAAAACCCCCGGAGCTGGAAGCTTCAGAGGGGAACAGATGCCTTCCATGCAGCGCTTCACTCTCCACGTCCCAGCCCAAAGAAGGAAGGTCATGTCACAATAAAACTTGTTGAAGTATTGCAATATCACAAAACATTGGTTAAACAATCAGTACCATGTATAATCAATTGGTCCGGCAATAAGACCTCAAACTAAAAACTTTGGATAAAACAAAAGAAACCATGAAATGTTTATTTAAAACTTTGGTTAAATGATTGTGTACGCCCAAATTAATATGGAATTAGATCGATATCGATCGCTATAGTCCCATGCTGAGGCAGGGACTAATAAAGCAAAAGTATTATTTCACTTATTTTAATGCGAGTATTGAGTGTATGGTAGCAATTCACTTAATATATATTTACTTTAAAGTATAATGTATTTTGAAAAAAGAAAATTTGATAAAAGTTTTTTTATTTTTTATCGATTGATCAATTTAATATTTAATAAAATAATAAATTTGGAATGAAGATGGATTTTATATTATTTTAGTTCTCACTCACTTTATTTAAAAAAAAAAAAAAAAAAAAAAAAAAAAAAAAAAAATTATAAACTTAATAAAACATCAATAATAATAATAATCAATTTCTATGGTTATGGTAAAATCTATATAGATGTAGCTTTCCTCTCATGTCACCCTTAGATTTGTGAATATTATTACAAATATTTTAACATATTTTATGGAGGTTAAATTTCTACCATCAAAATCTTCCACTTGGGACATTCTGCAAAAGAGATCCTTTTGCGGCCCCAATAAATGGTAGTTATTCTTGGAGGTTTAAAAAAAAAATCTCAGAGTTCTTTTCAAAACAATCCCGACAAGAAAAAAATTTCCTGTTGGGCACTGGTTGGTAAACCCTAAAACGATCCAACTAGTAAAAATTTGAGCTTTGGCCATATGGATGCCGGAGGGGCCCTCGTCCTCCCCTCCCTCCTGAGATCGATGCCTTCAAACGTCTGGTAGTCTCCTACGACAAGAGGAAAGCAAACTCAAATCAGCAGAAGTTTGTAAAGAAAGCCGAATCCATCCTCTATGTTGAACTGCTTGCAGAATGTCTATGTCGGACTGCGCCGAACCTAGCAGAACACGAGCTCATTGGTTAATTTACGAGCCTCTTGCCCTCTCCCAAAGCTATTGATAGATGGGTCCAGCGAAACTAGAGGCCCCTTTTCTCTGAAGGAATCCGAAATCATTTGGTAGGTGGAGGCTATTATGTTTTTGTCTTCGATTCAGCAAAAGTTCGAGACCTTATTTTCTGAAACAGTCAATATTTCATGGGCCCCCAAGGGATCTATCTAAATAAATGGATGTTGGACTTTGTTCCTTCCCACGATATTCCTTCAGTCGTTCTTGTCTGGGTAAGGTTACCCCACCTCCCTCTTCATTGCTGGAACCCAGAATCTATGGAAACCATCGCGAACAAACTAGGCAAATACATTGATAGGGCAGAAAGGAGAGAACAATATTCATGTGCCAGAATGTGTGTTGAAGTCAACTTGGAGATAGGGTTGCCTGAAGCGATCAAGCTAACTGTAATTGGTTGGTCTCACATACAGGAACTTGATTATGAACATCTCCCCTTCAAGTGCTGACACTACATGGCTATGGCCATTTTGCTCGAAACTGCAAGAAGAAAAATGAGGAAGAACCTAAAAAAGAGAAGGGCGAACAGCGGACACAAGCCCGAAAAGCAGGCACATCCAAGTAGACCAACAGAGTGAAACGGAAAGGAGGGAATGCAGAGACCGGAGGACCCTCTTCTGGGAAGATACTACCTGAAGTCCAAGCCACAGCAATGCCACCACTTCAACAAATCCTTTTTCTGTTCTAAACCCTCCAGAAGAGCAAAATCAACGAGAACTTGAAGAGGGAGAGGTGCAATAGTATATTGAACAAATAGCAGACGCGGAAATAAACTCAAGATCTCAAGAACGAACTGGAGTAGCCACCTCAGAAAACCCTTGTGTAGACGCAAACCTGCAGGAAACCCATGGCTCTCCAACAGGTGCCATATCCCCACTCTCTTATGTAAAAATGATCAAAAAGAAAAAGCTAATAGACAGCCCTAGTTCTTCTGAAGAAGACTCTTTTGAACGATCCACCAAAATGGTAGGAAGGAAGTCTCGTAAGGAGATCAGAGAAGAAGAGGCGGACAGATTAAAGATGTAGGGCAGTCAGTCCACAATCAAAATGTCATTAGGCAGAAACACAAGGGCTCGACCCACAAAGAAAGGGCCTACTCCTTCCTTCCCTGGTAAATAATGCAGATTGTCTCTTGGAATTGCAGGGATTTGGGGAACACATTGAAAGCTAAAGTAGTAAAAGATCTATCAAGAATGGAATCCTCATATATCCTCCTACTCCAAGAGACGGAGATAGAAGAGAATGCTCTTCTATCCTTAAGTCGAATCAAGTGGAATAAGAACTCAGGAAAAGCGGTCAGCACTCGAGGTACTTCAAGGGGTCTTGCAACCTTATGGTCAGAGGATATATTTTAGCTGAAAATCTCCTTCACAACCCAACACTAGATATACACAGAACATCAACATCTTCCAAGTAAGATTTCTTTGGATCTCTTCAATTTTTTTCCTTGATAATTTCCTGGAAAAGAAGGATTGTTGGAATTCTCTCTCATACTTCCTAGAAATCTACACTCCCCCAAACATCATACTGGCGGGGGATCTTAACATCACTTTAGATCCGAAAGAGAAGAAAGGTGGAGTATGGGGTAAAGATCCCTTCCATGCCTCGTTGGAGTCTCTGATTCTTGCTTGGGACCTCCTTGACCTCAAACCTAAGAAAGGTCGTTATACTTGGACCAACAATAGAGTTGGTAATGCCAACATTGTTGCTCGTCTAGATTGGTTTCTAGTTCAAAGTTCTTTGATGGAGGCGAAGCATTTAAACCCTTCAAAACTTCTGCCCAAGATAACATCTGACCATAACCCCATCTCACTGCAGCTAGAAAAAGAGGAATACTTAGGCCCTATTCCCTTTAGATTCAGTCCTCTTTGGGTAGCGAGAGAGGGCTTTATGGACATAGTGGCTCAAGATTGGTCACAACCAGTTGATCCCCAGCTTTGTGTGGGAGCAGAAAATTAATTACACTAAGTATGCCTTAAAAACTTGGCAAAAAAAAAAAAACCCTCCACTCCAATGAGCAATAGGCAAAATATTGGGCATGCTTTAGCTGAGATTCAACTAGGCATGGAAGAAACTAAAACCACCAAAGCTCAGCTGCTCATCGAACAGAACATACAGTTCAACTCTTTTCTCTCCTTTCGCAAGTGTTGGGTTGTGTTATAATATTTCCACATAGTTAACAGGGGGTTTGAGGGGTACCCGTAACCCCACTTTATGGGGTCCGGGGCAGCGCCCCAGAAATTGGTTTTGGACCCTATGGTAGGTTGGGCGGACCCACCTATGGTTTTGTGCATGATTTTCGCACATGTTTTTTGGACGCGATGGTTTTCGGTCCATGGTATTGGATCGATGGTTTTTTGGTCCATGGTATTGGACGTGATGGTTTTTTGGTCCATGGTATTGGATGCTTCGACATGTATAATATGTATTGTAACATTGAAAGGAACATAATGAAAAATCAAGCTGGTAGTCTTGGTTTTGAGATCCAGTGGGAAATCTCTATGT
>APFE030380050.1:107993-130969 GCA_000404065.3 Pinus taeda
ATAGTTAACAGGGGGTTTGAGGGGTACCCGTAACCCCACTTTATGGGGTCTGGGGCAGCACCCCGGAAAATTTTGGTTTTGGACCCTATGTTAGGTTGGGCGGATCCACCTATGGTTTCGTGCATGATTTTCACACATGTTTTTTCGACGCGATAGTTTTCGGTCCATGGTTTTGGACGCGATGGTTTTCGGTCCATGGTATTGGATGCTTCAGCATGTATAAATATGTATTATAACATTGAAAGGAACATAATGAAACATCAAGCTGGTAGTCCCGGTTTTGGGATCCAGTGTGAAATCTCTGTGTATATGTGTTTTATGTGTTATGCTCTCGCATTTTTATTTTTCCTGTGATTTAGAATTCGTATGTAGGTAATTTTTGTACGAGGTTAAAATCTACAGCGAGGAATAGGAGTACTAACACCTCAAGTTTCACATCCTTTGGCTGCAAGATGGCGATAGAAACACATCATTCTTTCACAGATAATGAAGAGCTCGTCTCTCTCGAAATCACATCTCGGAAATATCCACCAGGGAGGGGGAAGCCATCAAAGGACAACCTCTTTTAAAACAGATCGCCACATCTCATTTTCAGCAACTATTTCATGAGGATGGTTCTTCTGATGACGATTTGGCTGCTGACTTTTTGTCAAACATCCCTTCACTTGTCACTATAGATTTAAACGTTGGGTTATTGAAGCCTTTTACTGAAAAAGAGATAGTGGAAGTCATATGGTCAATGGAGCTAGATAAAGCCCCTGGGTCGGATGGCTTCACCATCCATTTTTACAGAGCTTGCTGGAATGTAATAAAACTTGATCTCCTCCGAATGATAAAAGCCTTCCAAAGAAAATCCAAAAGGAGAGGGTGCACCAACTCAACCTTCATTTCTTTAATCCCAAAAGAAGTTAACTCGGAGAATTTCCATAGGTTCCGGCCTATCTCGCTCTACAATGCCTCATACAAGATTCTCGCCAAACTCTTAGCCAATAGACTCAAGCCTCTGTTAGGCAATCTGATCTCCCCTCTTCAGGGCAGTTTTGTCAAAGGAAGGCACCTCATAAACAATGTGATCCAAGTGCAAGAAGCCCTCCACTCTAGCCACATTCGGAAGGAAAAAGGCATGATAATCAAGTTGGATATGTCAAATACTTTTGACCGGGTTAAACTCTTATTCCTCTATAAAATCCTTCTCTCTTTTGGTTTTAGTGTTCAGTTTGTCAACTTGATAAAAGCTTGCACATATAGACCTTGGATAGTGCCCCTAGTCAATGGTAGACTTGTTGATTTCTTCCAATCTATAAGAGGGCTCTGCCAAGGATGCCCATTGTCACTCTTTCTTTATATCCTATTGGCAGAATCTCTAAGCTAAAAGCTAACAGTTGAAAGGGAAGTACGCTCTATCCCAGTCATTAAGGTAGCAAGAGGTGTGGATCCTATAAATCATGCCCTATTTGTGGATGACTCTCTCCTCTTGGGATGGACCCAGATTAAGATAGAAAGGGCTTTCAATGAAATTCTTCAACACTTCTACTTAATTACAGGAGCCTTGATCAACAAAAGAAAAAGTATCGTCTACGGTTGGAATGTAGATCATCCAACTATCCTCGAATCGCTTGCTCCTTGGGATTCCATGGGTACGACAAATGGTTAAAGGTCAAACACCTAGTTCTTCCCTTAACCTTGGGACCAAGCCCTCCCTCCCTCTGGATCGAAGTAATTAGTAAGATAAAAGAGAAAATAGCATATTGGGGAGGCCAATGGCTAACAAAGGCTGGGAAGCTGGTTTTGATAAAGGCAGTCCTCTCTGCCCTCCCCATCTTCCAGTCTTCCCTCCTATTAGCGCCTAAGTCTATCACGAAACAGATCACTAAGCTCCTTCGTGATTTTCTATGGAACGGGTGTAAGGGAAATCAGAGCAAGTTACATATGGTAAGATGGGATATCCTTAAAAGATCACTCCAGGAAGGATGGTTATAGATTCAGGATCCAAGTGTTACACAGCAATTTGTCACCGTCCCTGTTACCTCTCTCCCACATATTGGAGGACTCATTCCAGGACCTACGAGAAGTGACATGACCTGCAAATACTCGCATTACATTCCCCTGAACTTGAACTTCATTTGCCCTGAAGACATCTCCTGCTTAAAACCCATAAAAATAGCCTTTTTTCCATCGGCACGGTTCCACAGTGCAGCACTCGCGCCAATGGGGGAAATCCTCCAAAGAGGGCACGCCAGTTGGTGCTCTGTCACAGAGTCGCACTCGCGCCAACCATAATGAGTGGTGTTTTTTAACAAACCAACAGCAAAAGATTCATCCTAACCAACTCCTGGACTGAATCTATCTTGAGTTGGGTGGTTTGGCTTCGGATCTCCATAGAGAGGAGGTGGTTTGCCACCTCTCATGGAAGCTTCTTTAGTGATAAAGCCAATCCCATGATTATTGTGGATGATCCCAACTCCCCTTCCTCCATCTATAAAAGCTTGTCCATTTTCCTTGGCAAGCTAGTTCCAGAGTACCAGAGATTGAGAATTGTCAAGTTTCCAAGAGCTTCATGCTGCAAGAGCCTTCTTCATTCCCATAAGGCCAAATCTAAGTAAGGAGATTCTTATCTAATAACCAAGGAGAGAGAGGCTTGTTCCCACTCCAAACAAGATTTGCAAGACATGTGCTACTGATCACCCAGCCAAAGGAGGATCTAACATCAGAACTATGGTTGTATTCTTCTTTGTTTATCATTAATAAATGACTATTCTTATGGTTCCACTCTTATTGTTCTTTGCAATACTGATGAGTTATATCCTTTCTTACTGATATATAGTTGCATATATTGGATTTTATGCTTGTGTTTGTGTCGTTCTTTGTATGTGCAAGTGTCCATTCACAGAGATCGTGGGGATCGTGATCTGCCGGAGCAAAGGAATGGGAGCAGCGCCTCCTCTACAAGCACTAGCATTGGAATCCAGGTAGGCCCTCATCATTGGTCTTTAATTTGCAATTAGGAACTTGCGTTGTAGCATTGTATGATTGTTGCTAGACCTGATCTAGGCTAGTAGGGATCGCCTCTGTCCGCAGAGGGGATTTACCTCCTCAACAATTTGGCGACTCTACTGGGGAGCTTGTCTTGTCTTTTTGGTTGTTTCTTGGTTTTTACCTGCTTGGTTAGCCTTCTGGGTTGAGTTCTTTTCATGTTTCTCGCCTCTTGGTTTACCTGTTTATTGTTGGCCTAGCTTTGGATTGCTTGTTTTTTATTTTTCCATAGCAAACTTGACTGGCGCACTTTTATAGCGTAACAGTCGCGCCAATTGGCGCTAGTTTCTCATATACAACTCGCACCAATCTTTAAAAGGCGCTAGTTGCAGCCTGATAGTCGCGCTAGGCCTGGGAACTTTTGAAGTTTGCTTGGTTTTGAGCCTCCTGAGCTTGGTTTTTGTTCTGGGTACCTTTTTCCGACTGCTTGAGTCTGTTAGATCTTGTTTGACTGGTTTTGAGTCTCTTTTTTGAGGAATTCTTAATTTGATTTCCTTTGGTCATTACTTGGAGGTTTGTCTCAGTCTTTTCACAATTTTGCATCTTTTTACTTTTGTTTTTTCCTTTGAGTGTTTTTTTTTTTGATCTTTGGAACTCTCACCCAATTTTCTTGATTTTCACTTGATTGGTTCTTAGATTACATTAGAATCATCTTGTGTTTGAGAATTCTCTTGCATAGATCACGCTTGCATAATTAGAATTCTCATTTTCAGAATATGAATGAAAATGTGCATAGATTACATTTGCATACGTTTCAAATGAATTGTGCATAGATTACAATTGCATAGTTTACATTCTGACAAATCAATCGTAGATTTAGATCAATTTTCTTTGATTTGAATTTACATATTTTTATGCTTGTTTTAAACACACAAAAATAAAAATAACAACTATTTTGGAATTGAATTGCATTAGTTTTTCTTGATGAAATTAGTGCATTAGAGAATTTGTTATATTTTCTCTTAGTGATCAATTTTTTGTATTGTTGGAAGTGAATGGAAAATCTCTCCTTACTTTAGTTAGCATTCATCGAATGAAATGATATATTGTGGCATATAGTTTGCATTTAGGAAATTTTGAGACATTACATACAGTAAGGCCTGAAAACTGAAACATAATACAAGATCAACTTTAAAATAAATTGAATGAATCTAACAAAGCATTGGACCATAACGCATATTATTTAGAGGTCTAGGCTAGAGACGTGCTCTAGCGTTGTTAAACCTAGTCACTTTTGTTTCCACTCAAGGTTGGGTGATTTCTCCTTCTGTGACTCAATAGTGGTCTAGTACGGATTTGTGCTCCCACGTACCGTTGAGTATATGGGGAGACCCCACTAGGTTATCATCCTTTATCCATAGGAAGTCGTGTCTGCCGCCTTACGACCTGTAACACAGCATTCGGGAAGATTGACTGCCGTATGGAAAGTCCTCGGTTTTCATACGATTGCCAAGGTGTATATGCAGTTTTACAGATTATCTAGTAAACCTTTTGCCTAGTTCTCCAGAGTAGTCACTTTTGATCCTTTTTGGACTCCCTAAAAGAAAAGGCTCATCTGAGCATTTGTCACTTCGGGCTCATTAAACATTTGAAGGTGACTAGAGTCATCTTTTTGTCCTTTTCTCGACTCTCTAAAGATGAAAAGGTCAAGTTATGTCCTTGTGTCTACAAATTAAATTACCCACGATCACATGCCCTGTTAGATTCTATTTGTTGGCCATTTGATTGTGTGTCTTGGCTCTTTTTTCAACCCTGTGTGTGATTTTCGGTTTTGATGGCAACTTTTCCAGAGTTCACCAACCCAGGAATCCCCTCTAAAGGGAATCCTGGTCATTTTCCTCCTTTTGGGAATGTTGGTGCTCCTTACATGGCAACGTTGTCCCTTCCTCGGTTAACTGTTGGGTTGCCTGTATGGTTGTTCTCAACCTCTGTGGTCCCTAATGTTTCAACTATTGGTCAATCAGTTCCTCCACCCAAACAACATCATGTTGATTCCAAGGTGGACCTCTCCCCTTCTTCGCCTGTTTCTACGTCTTCATCTTCTACTTCACCTGGTGAAAGTCTGGATTCAAGTAACCAGGTGGCTAAGAAGAAGAAGAAGAAGTCGCCTATGTGAGAGGCTAAAAGTGCAGTTTTTGCCCCAAGTACAGCTCAGGTCAAAACTCCTTCTGCTCCTCTGCGGAAGGTTAAGTTTCTTTGTAAATTGTGCAAGGATGAACATCTTCTTCGTGATTGTCCTGGTATTCCCAGGATCTTAGAAGTATGGTCTCACGATCCGTCTTGCCCCTCATCATCCTCTAAAGCTCATGGTGATGCTTCCCTATCAACTGGAAATGGTAAGAAGAATGGGAAGATTCGATTCCCCTGTAAGCTATGTGAAGGCCACCATCTTCTTCACCTTTGTCCACTCATGGATAAAGCTTCCGCTGTTTTGGAAAGTCTTACAGCTTCTTCACCCCAGCTCCCCGTTGGTTATTAGAGGCTCTATTCAGATCCTCCCCCTGTCGACAAAGAGATTGATTTCGATCCTTCTCTTGTCCATCCTCCTCTTTCTAAACCGGGCTGTGCTAAGCCCGTTCGGGACCAACCATTGGTCGGAAAGAATTTCAACTTGGGTTCACCGCCTATTGATCACTCTGTTCCCGAAGAGCGTCATGATCATGTTCTTCTCGTCTCGTTGGATTCTCCTGAGTCTGAAAATGACCCTCCTATATCAATTGATCCCGAGAGTCCTTCTTCGACTCCTATAGAGCAGGGGGGCAATCATACAATTCCCCCACCAAGTAGTTCAGTCGTTTCCTTCGACTGGAGTCATTTGACCGCTTTCCGCCTTCCATCCCATGTGCCTTTCCAGATTACAGTACATGCCTATGATAAGGCAGTACCTGGCACTCTCTTGGATGAGGGTGCATCTGTCAGTCTTATGCCTTCCACTACTTGGCAAGCTTTGGGCTCCCCACAGCTTATGCCAGTCACACAGAATCTGATGGCATTTGACGGAGGAACCAGTCAACCATTAGGGATCCTTTTGAAGTTCCCTATTACTTTGGGAGGAAAAACCGTCTATATAGACGTAATGGTTACCCAAGGTGCTTTAGATTTCAGTCTTCTCCTTGGCTGTGACTATGTTTATGCCATGGGGGCCCTTGTCTCTTCACTTTTCTATGTGGTTTGCTTTCCACATGATGGAAGAATCATGACTATATATCAATTATCGTTCTTTAGTCCCCTGGTGCCTCCTGTGTAGTTGCCATCCCCTCCTGGTTTTTATCTGCCAGTTGTATCTTCCCGTCGCAGGTCAAATACGTGGCTACTTCTCCCGTGCCTGTATCCAGTGATGTTGTCGTCATGCATAGTGTCCTGGGGGCATTGGGTCCTGACTTCCAATATGTGATCCTTCCACCGGGAGTGGCACTCTTGGAAGCTACGACTTCCTATTCATTATGATGAAGTCCATGCGAAGCACAGTTCCTTTCCTATGTCAAGCTCCCTAAAAAATGAAACTAGGTTTGGTCGGAGCATAGTTCATTTTCCTATGTCAAGCTCCTTAAAAAATGAAACTAGGTCTGGTCGGAGCATAGTTCACTTTCCTATGTCAAGCTCCTTAAAAAATGAAACTAGGTCTGGTCGGAGCATAGTTCGCTTTCCTATGTTAAGCTCCTTAAAAATGAAACTAGGTCTAGTCAAGAATAGTTCCTGATATTGTGTCAAGCTCGTTAAAAAATGAAACAAGGTTATGAGGATAGTTCTTTTACTGTGTCAACCTCGTTAAAAAATGCAACACCTCCCTTTCCAAATTGAGTCTTTTGATTAAGATCTCGTAAAATACAAGTCGAGTCTTTCCGAGATCTCGAAAGTGAACCTTCATTCCATCCACTTTGTTGAATGCAATGAAGCTTGGGGGGCATGTACCTCATTTTTCTCATTATGCTGGGGGCATGCGAACTTATAACAAGCATAGTTTTTCGTTTCAAGCTTGTGTAAACATGAAACCGAATCCAAGCAGAGTTCTCCATGGTTCAAGCTTCTGTAAAGATGAACCCATACCCTATGTACATCTCGTGATTGCTGTCTTTATCCGCTAAATTCTGTTAGATGAGCCTTGGTTGTTTTCATCCCATTGCCACCATCTCTTTGGCTGATCATATGCTTTCACTTGGTTGTTTTTCCTTTCTTGAGGAACCGCAACAATGAGTGGTTTTATTAGCCAGCCTCTTGACTATTACATGTTTTGAGCAGTTCCACCATTGCCGGAACCAATTGCTACCCCTTATACCACTCATTCCTCTAGGACGAGTCACCTTTAAGCTCTTTTCTGACTCGTAAAATATGAAAAGATTGTTGAGTATTTTTTCCCTTTTTGACTTGTTAAAGAGAATAAAAATGGAGGTCTGCTTTCAGCTCTTTTCTGACCATTTAAAGATGAAAAGATTGTCGAGTTATTCCTCTTGACTCGTTAAACCTAAATAAGAGGCGATCGCCTTTAAATTCTTTTCTGGCCGTGTAAAGACGAAAATATCGTCGGGCCCTTGTCGTTTCAGGCTTGTTAACGATTATGAAACGACGTGGTTTCGATCACTTTTTTACTTTTTCAAGTCGAAATCACTAATCATGAAAAGTACTCCTCGATTTTAATGGTCGGGCGGTTCTTTCGAGCATTGTTTTATACTTTTTCGGGCTCGAGAGACACAACTTTATGAAAAAGGACACCCCTGGAGTTTACTTTTTGCTGTCTTTTCAAACTCTCTAAACATGAGAAGACGTCGAGTTCTTCCTCTGTCAGACTCGTTAAAATTTGGTGAAATTGGATTCTGTCGAAATGACGCTTTACAAGCATATGCTATCCCCGTAAAGCTTGTTAATACAAATAACTGGGGTACTCACCAGAAATGGTGGGGAAAATGGAACCAGAATCATTGTCATGTCGGCAGTATGTCAATCTTGAACATGGCACTTGTCTGCATTCATGTCTGGGTGGGGACATCTCATCTCATTTTTCACTTGCTTCCGTGGGTTTGGGTAATCCTGTTTGACCTCTCATCTATTCGTTTCCTTGTCACCATGACCTCTGATCATTTGATGTCAAATACTGCCAAGTCCACTGTTGTGCCACTGATATGTTCAAGAGAAGTTTACCTCTGTGAAATAATCAACCTCCCTCTGATAACTCACATAATCCTGATTCACAACAACCTTATCTTCCTCTATCTCGTGTTGATCATGTGGGAAACACTATAGCCCACCTTCGATCAAGGTTGCTTCCTGTCGACTTTAGCTCATTATCCAGGAAGTTGACTTAGAGACTCCCTTCAGGTGCCTTGGAGCCTGCATGCCTCAATGGCAGGTTCTTTGCGTTCGACGTAAGGTTTTCATTATTGGCCTCCGATCGAATGATTCTACGGGTGCTCGACACCGGCTCACTGATTCGCACGTCGTAGATTGTACCTATAGTACCTTGAGGGCCATTGTCATTATTGGTGGTACCTCTCGCGTCTGTTAACAATTTTCATCATTGGTTGGTACGATGTTCCTGCGTGTTCGACTTCGACTCCTATATTCGCATGCTTGAACTTGTACTTTGTTCGGGTCGAGATGGAGCGCAAGACCCTAGATTTTGTCTGTTGGGATCTAGGTTGCAATTTTGTGGATTATTATGATTATTACATGACTCATTCACTGGATGGATGCGACCATGCCTGAATCTATTTATCGATCCTCACTGGATGGCTGCGTCCATACCTTGGATCTAGATTTTTATGTACTCTTCTATGGATGGCTGCGCCCATACCACATATATCATGTACTTGAGATATCCGTTGTACTTCTCCACGCAGGTTTTCCGGCGACAGTGTTTTCAGTTGGACATGCTCTTGTAAAGAATTTCACCCCTCTCTCTCTCTCGGGCCTCATGCTTTAGGGGGCATCTGTTACACAACAATTTGTCACCGTCCATGTTACCTCTCTCCCGCATCTTGGAGGACTCATTCTAGAACCTACGAGAAGTGACATGACCTGCAAACACTTGCATTACATTCCCCTGAACTTGAACTTCATTTTCCCTGAAGACATCTCCTGCTTAAAACCCATAAAAATAGCCTTTTTTCCATTGGCGCGGTTCCACAGTGCAGCACTCGCGCCAATGGGGGAAATCCTCCAAAGAGGGTGAACCAATTGGTGCTCTATCATAGAGTCGCACTCGCCCCAACCATAATGGGTGGTGTTTTTTAACAAACCAATAGCGGAAGATTCATCCTAACCAACTCCTGGACTGAATCTATCTTGAGTTGGGTGGTCTAGCTTCGGATCTCCATAGAGAGGAGGTGGTTTTCCACCTCTCATGGAAGCTTCTTTAGTGATAAAGCCAATCCCATGATTATTGTGGATGATCCCAACTCCCCTTCCTCCATTTATAAAAGCTTGCCCATTTTCCTTGGCAAGCTAGTTCCAGAGTTCCAAAGATTAAGAATTATCAAGTTCATGCTGCAAGAAGCCTTCTTCATTCCCATAAGGCCAAATCTAAGTAAGGAGATTCTTGTCTAATAACCAAGGAGAGAGAGGCTTTTTCCCATTCCCAACAAGCTTTGCAAGGCATGTGCTGCTGATCACCCAGCCAAAGGAGGATTCGACGTCAGGACTATGGTTGTATTCTTCTTTGTTTATCAATAATAGACGACTATTATTATGGTTCCACTCTTATTGTCCTTTGTAATGATGATGAGTTATATCCTTTCTGACTGATATATAGTTGCATCTATTGGATTTTATGCTTTTGTTTGTGTCGTTCTTTGCATGTGCAGGTGTCCATTCATGGAGATCGTGGGGATCGTGACCGGTCAGAGCAAAGGAACGGGAGCGTCAACTCTTCTACAAGAACTAGCGTTGGAATCCAAGTAGGCCCTCATCATTGGTCTTTAATTTGAAATTAGGAACTTGCATGATAGCGTTGTATGATTGTTGCTAGACCCAATCTGGGCTAGTAGGGATCGCCTCTGTCCACAGAGGGGATTTACCTCCACAACACCAAGCCTAGAAAATTTTGCTCTTGGTGGAAAAATCATATGGCAGTTGTATGCAGACAAAAAACACCCTATCAGCAATATCCTCTAGATGAAATACCTAAAGGGAGGCTCCTTGAGAAACCTTACAACAACATCTACTCCAATAGGAACAGCAATTTGGGATTTAAGAAGAAGATGCATCGAGCACTTACAATAGCATTTATACAGAATCTTGGGCAATGGTCAGAGAACCTTACTATGGGAGGATACTATTCAAGGGAATCCCCCTTTGGCCTCGCTAAATTCCTGCAACGAGTTAAAGATCTGGCTAGTGAACAAAGGTCTCCTCCAGCTTGTAGACATTTGCTCTTGGAATAGCAAAGGGAATTGGGCAAGATGGACTTTTCCAAGGGTCCCAGAACCTCATCACACTCAAAAAAACTTGTTGTATACAACTCTCTCTAGCCTCACCCCTGTCCACTGCTCATCCAAGGACAAATGGGGGTGGGGAAGAATAGGAATTTACACAGCAGCTCAAGGTTTCTCCTATTTACAATCTAATCATGCCCCATCTCTGACACCAAAGCTTTGGAAATTAGTTTGGTCCCCCTTTAGCCTACCAAAGGTGAATTTCTTCACATGGTTATTCATGGATAGAAAGGCACTAATAGGCAAAAATCTGAACAAAAGAGGGTTCCACGGCCCCTTTATATGTTGCTTATGCAACTCTACAACTGAAACCTCTTATCAGTTATTTGTTGACTGCAATTTCACACAAGCAGTCTGGAATTTGGTTCTTCATGGTCTTAGTGCTCCCTCCCCCTCCCAGACATCTGTCATTTCTCTTTATATCTCCTGGTCAGACCAAAATCCTAAGAAAAAAAGCTAAAAACACAGTCTGGAACAACATCTAGCAAGCTACTCCAAAATGCCTTTGGTGGAAAGTGTGGTTGGCTAGAAATGACTGCGTTTTCAACAACAGGCTTCCGAATTCAGTGGTATTGGTGACCAAAGTGAAAGCCCTCTTGCTAGAAATGGCAGGTAAATCAGCTCCCGCCTCCTCTTTACCTTCAGAAGCTTCTACGTCATTGTGATACCGCTCAACAGGAGAGAGGAATGATTCAGTCAACAAATTGTTGAATGATCCTTCTTGGTGCTTGCAAGTCACTGAAGGTGACTTTCACATGTGGTGGTAGGGGACTACAAAAACCATGATCTTCTTTGATGGAATTTCCAAGGGGAACCCAGGAACTGTAGGTGCAAGGGGAGTGAAATCGGCTACAGTTGGGGTCTAGGCACTAGCTCTAACAATCAACCAGAGAGTTACAGTCTCTTAAAAACTTGTCAAATTTCAAAGGAGCTAGGTTATAAAATAATTCAAATTTTCAGAGAATCGAATCTTCTCATTAAACTTTTAAACTTTGAAGATCAATTTTGTAATCCTGCATTAAACAAAACTCTGCAGCAAATCCGAAACACTTTGAAAGATTTTGACAAAGTTGACTCTTACGACATTCTACTGGATTTAAACAAGAAGACTCTCTGGAAAATAAAGGTTGTCTACTGCCTCAAGGAAACCTTAGTCTCAATGGAGGACCTTGCTCACTTCACCCTCTGCCTTAACCAAGCTACAGTAGGCAGATTTGCATTCATTGGCCTCAACACTCAAATTTAGCATTGTACTCGGAATTTAGAAATAAAACCCAGACATGGAGAAGATCTTCACTTCAGTGGTCTCTTGAGAGATGTGTTGGGCATGGGATCCCCCACAACATGTTTTTCAGGCTCAAAGCCGAAGTTTTGGTCAAATATATTGTAAGACTCTGCGAATTGTGGGCACGGAACACGAAGTCTAGGATGAATCATAGGTTTGTCCACCCTAAAATATTGTAAGTTAATGTAAAGTTGTGTTGACCTACCCATGGTCTGCGGACCATGGGATTGTATAAATAGAGCGAGGCTCTAAGTGTAAAGAGAGTGAAGTAATGGAAGAGAGAATAGTGAAGGCATGGTTCGAGCTTAGAGTGGATTTGAAGTGTACTGGGTCGTAGTAGTAGTAAGAGGCTTTGCTGCTGAGTGTGCAAAGGCCTAGTAAAGTCTGCAGTTGAGTGCGTAGACCCCTCTAGCTGACTGCGCAAGGCGGTATCGAGTCTATAATTGGGATTGAAAGCTAATAAAGAGAAGTTTACTCTGTGCATTTATTCTTGAATTAGTATTTTGTGATTACGCATTACTTTTACTCTGTTTATTTACTACGCATAATTGGATAAATACTTGTATGAATGCTTATATATGAAAATAATCTATGTAATCATCTAACAATGCATAATTAAGGAAGACTTGGGTAAATAACATGAGTCGCGTTGCGGCTAGAATTGCGTGAAGATAGTATCGCAGGGCACAGGGTGCCCGCTGGTGCGCGTAGCACAGTAAGTGTGAAGATTGGACCGCGTACCAATTCCATCATATCGGACATCCCTAGGGTGTGGAAACCTGGTTCTAACACCCTCCCATACTACTTCGGGTGAGACCTCAGTCCGCGCTCTGCGAAATGTTTCCGAAAGGGCCAGTAGTATCGGGATTTGCTTAACTAAATCATTTCTGAACCTAAGTCAGGCCCCACTAAGCCAATAAATGGTTCCATTGCCGAGACTGGGATCTGCATAAAGGATGTCTGATGTAATGCCACTGGAACCCTACAAAGAAATAAATTGAAGAGTGATTGAACAGGAAGATTCACGAGTTTCTTGGCACAGGAAAACATAAATCCGCGAGTATCTAAGGAACAGTGGTTGGATCACTACTTGTACACTGAAATCCATGAGATTTTCTTTGCATCTTTTCCGTCAGAGTTGTATGAGTAGATCGCGAAGTTAGCAGACAGCCAAGGAAGGTGTAGGCTCGACAAACCAATAGCGTGGACTCTGAAATTAGTGTGTAGACTAGAAGCCTCAAAAGATAAGATAGAGAAAGTTGTGGACCACTGGCTCGACTAAATAATAGGAGCATTTATCATTGAGTTCGCGATAGACACGACCGTTAGCTATAGTGAGGCAAAGCGATGTTTTCTCAAGGGACCACGAGGTAAGTATATTGAATCTTTGAACACTTGGATTAAGACGTTGTTGTGTGAAAAGTAGATTATGTGAATAAATTAATGTTTGGGACTACGCAAAGTGGAAATATTTATAGAAGAGGAAGTAGTGAAGAATTAGAAAGCAATCCCTTGATTTCACCCTCGCGGGAGAGTGAGGATGAGCTCATGAAGGTTTCTCCAAGAAGTGGGGTCAGTTTGATAAGGTAGTGAATTCTGCGTTTACCACCTCCACCCGCTTCACGCCCCTCACCTCCGTCTCCACCCACTCCACCTCCGCCACCTCCACAGTTTAGTATGGCGAGTGCGATCAAACTACTAGTATTCAGAGGAGTAGGGAATGAAGATTTGAACCAATTATGGTTCATAGTGAGAGCAGTATGGGAAGCACAGGGTGTCGCGGATGATAATATCAAAAAGGCTACACTAGTGAGCACGCTGCAGGATTGCACATTAACGTGGTATATCAAGCATTCTAATGACCACCCGAACATAGGAATTGCAGAGATCCAGAATGCATTGAACAGGGAATTTAGCAGACCAAAATCAGAGACGCAATCAATCATCGAGTTTAAAGAGATCATGATGCTTCTGGGCGAGACCCCCTGGGATTTCGACCAAAGGCTGAAGAGTATGATCCGCGAAGCCAATATTACGCTAACAGATGCACATCATTGTGCATGGTTTGTGGCCTCACTTACGCCACACTCAAGGATGGCACTGTCACAGCAAAAAATTTCCACCCAGGTCGAAGCATTGGAGATGGAAATGAGGTTACATGAGACCCCTATACAAGACCTTGGATTGGGAGTCCAACAGATCCACGCCTAGCTATAGAATCTATGTCTGGAAATATAGAGTTTGAAATAGGATAGGGTACCTCAGTCAGAGGCACGCGAAGAAGTATGGTGCATAAAATGCAAAGGCTAGGGCCACGAAAAATATCATTGTCCAATGTTCGCGAACTACTTAGCAGGAGGAGGGCCAATACCATTATGACCAGAGGCAGAGATGGGGTTGAGCACAGCGTCTACGTTATGGTGCACGATCTACCACATAGGAGGAAAACATACCATAGATAATTGTCATCTGTTGCAAAAGTATATGCAAACATCCCAACAGTTGTTTTGTAATTTCTGCTGGTCGGTAGGCCATGACGAACACACCTGCCGAAGCTATGAATTAATGATGGATCAGACCCCTGCCTAGAGGGTACAGGCAGAAACGTGAGCTCTCGACCCAAATACAAGGAGGGCATGCATTGGGTTTCAGGGGCGCAGTTGGGGTCAAGGTGGAATGGGACCAGGGAGGGGTCACGAATAGATAATCTATTACAATTGCGGAGGGCCAGGGCATTATGCCCGCGATTGCATGAACCCAACTAGGATATCATGTTGGTACTGTACTCAATTTGATCATGAGGTAGAAGATTACCCTACGCTGATAGTGAAGATGAGCGAAAAGGGGGTACTACAACCCCCTCCAACTCAGAATATACAAATGATGAGGTCTGAGCCGCGCGAAGAAGACCCAAATGTAAACATGATGCTCAGGAGCGGTATGACAATGGGAGATGATAAAGGGAAACAGCCAGAAGAAACCGCGTGGGTTCGCAAGGCTCCTACAAAGGAACCCAAGTTTGATTTAGAACGCGCAAAGGAGACATTCATGGAAGCTAAGAAGAGCTTCACGAAGGCCTCCACTTCAGGTACTAAGGATCGCATAGAACCAGAGATGGATCCTTCAATGCTCACTACCTTTCTAGAGATATGCATGAAATTGTTGCACGACAACAAGGAAGTCAAAGGACTACAGGAACTTGTCACTAGGTGCACGGGGTCAGGGGAATCACACGTAGTCTGAAATTAGGGAAGCATGCCTTGCGCACTAGAAGGGAAATGAGGTTGACTACGTAGAATGGTGAGTATGAAATGGATCAGGTAATCCTAGATCTGGGTTCGGACGTGAATGTATTACCAAAGAAAACATGGGAACGCATGGGCAAGCCCACATTACAATGGTCCCCTATTCAGTTATGAATGGTGAACCAAAAGGAGATTTTTCCCATGGGGAGGTTGTAAGGGGTGACAGTTGATATTGAAGGCGCGAGTGCGTAGGCAGATTTTGAAGTGATAAAGATTGTTGATGACAACAATCCCTATCCCGTGCTACTAGGAATAGACTGGGCCACCAATATGAATGAATTCATCAATCTGAAGAAGCGCAAAATTATCTTTGAGAAAAAGTCACTACACGTAGTAGTCTCGTTGGACCCAGCCGAAGGAGCGCTACATTGAACCAGTGCGTGATGATGATAACAATGATGATCTTGATTGTATTTATAACATAACTGTATGAGACCAGGATTGGGTGAATTCGACTACAAATGGGAGGATCTCGTGGGAGCATGAAATCTCCTGCACTTCGGATTCAGAAGAAGAAGTAGAGCGATGGAAAAATGAGTTGCACGAAGTGACGATGCTGAATTGCAACATGTTGGTTAGATCACTGCGTTGTGTAATAACAGAGGCAAGAGAGATGCCGACATATGATGGATTGATAGCGGTGGATGAATTTTTGAGCAAATTTGAAAGCACAGTACTAGAACAACAATAGCTCGATGCGTTGAGGTGGGCGTTGCACGCAACACCCACACAATGGTGGGGTACACATCAAGGAAATTTTGAGGACAGGCGCAGATGTAGAAGGATAATGCACCTACAGTTTGAAAGCCCCCAGCTTCGAATAAACGTCGGTCAGCAAGGACAGAGCAACTTGCGTGCTCACCTTTCTTGATGGGTACAAATATGTGTTGTACGGCTCACACAAGCACACCCGAAACTCAGGATCGAAAATCGGAACAGGACGCAACAGTAGGAAAGGCGATGCTCACTACAAACGTTCCACATGGAAGCATTCAATGAGGTGTGCGGAGTCCTGAACAGGGTTCACCAGGTGAGACAAACTGATTGAGACCTGCGCATGCCAGCGGTTCGATGGGCCTATAGGACTATGTGTAAAAACACAAGCACGAAGATGATTCCAAAGCTACAAAGCAGAGTCGAGACCATACTTTCGGAGGAAAGGAATCCTCACGCAATATCTCCCACAATTGGGACAGTACACGAAGACTAGGATGAAGGAATTATGCAGCTACATTAGAGTGAACATATGCGGGTTTAGGAAGCCATTCGGTGAGGGAACCTTAGACTTTACGAACTCGAAGAATAACAGGTATAATTGAGGAAGAGGAGCATGTTAATGGATGCTGAGATCAAAAAACTAGAAATCGAAATTGCGTAAGCATGTCTCGTCAATAAACTAATAATGACAAGACAAAATATGGACAACCATACTACTGCATTAGAAGATTGTCTCCGAGAATTTATGACTCTGCTACCATGGCTGCGACTACATCTTACCAAACAAAGTAACCAGCGGATCATACCGCATTAGGGAGAATGTGCGGTGCTGACTATTGCGAGGGTAATTGAGGAGTACCCACAGACTAGGCTGGAAGGTGAATTGAAGTCTCGCATAGGTGGTACGACCACCTGACTAGCCGTAAGGAGCACAGTCTCAACGCTCCAAGCAGTTGAAACAGAGCACGGGACTATAAAAGACTCTATGTGGGAGCTACGTGATAAGGAGGTTGTGCACAGGATCAACATGTCACAACGGTCGCGACCGCGCATAAGTGTTTGCATTGTCGCGCGGGTAGGCTGGGAAGTGACCGTTGGTGTCACTTTTCATGAAAAGATATCCAATTTAAGATAAAGAGGAGCAAGCAGTGGGCAATTAAGACACAAATTAAGAGCTAGATTTGGGAAGATCTG
This sequence comes from Pinus taeda, assembly GCA_000404065.3. Classification (NCBI taxonomy): domain Eukaryota; kingdom Viridiplantae; phylum Streptophyta; class Pinopsida; order Pinales; family Pinaceae; genus Pinus; species Pinus taeda. The sequence continues at coordinate 124,955 of APFE030380050.1, forward strand.
CTGCCAAGAATGCATTAATGACTTAGAAATGGGGGGAATGGTCAAATTCAAATTCGAAAGACGCTTTAAAAATACCAAGGCTAGCCATGAGACAACACTTGTTCATTTGAGATTTGAGTTGTTACGAAGAGCACAGAGTGTTAAGCGTTAAGCGATGTTTGAACCCCCAAAGTCGCGAACAACTACAGATAGTTCAAACAAGATGACAACTACCAGGAGAGGTGTGGGTTTTGTAGAAAATACCACTGAAGAAGCTGCACAGAGCCCTACAGTGCAGGTGGGGGATGCACCATAAATTCTGAAATCACCTTGGAAGATGAGGCCTAAGAAGGACAAGCAAACAGTGGCACCAGTCTGCATGTCCCCACAAAATCCATGGTTTGGTAAACTTTCAATGGAAGAAAAGGGAAAGGCTGTCAACCTTGAGACAGATGATGAGGAGGAGGACCTACAGGCCTTTATAGATGAGATAGAGGCAGATGAAGAGATGATAGAAGACATCTAGGCGGTGCACGCTGCAACACAACTTCCTGAGTACGTTCCTCCGCGGAAAGGGAAAGTTAAGGTACCTAAGGATTTGGATGCCATTAAGAGCGCACTCCAAACCCTGCTCCTCCCAAATGGAATTATGTTCAAAGGCTAGGCCCTGGGCTGAGTGCCCACAATGAAATTTGAAGACTGGGACCTCGTGAATGGATAAAAGTTCCCATATTTACAAACTGAGAACCTCATGAAACAAAGCAAGGAGGGGTCCATTACGACACTAGAACTGCAGAAATGGTTGTGCGATGTGGAGAAGGTCAGACTACTCCACCTGCTATGGATTACACATTTTCACCACACACTGATTACGATCTTTGTCATCAGGCAGCTGCTTTTCCTAGTACATAATGGGTACTTGTGGCTGGAGGAGCCCATTCCCATCATAGCGGAGCTTATAGACAGGATTTCTCGGCTTCCCTGTAAGGGAAAGGACCCTGCGTAGATAGCTGGAAAAAGCGGAGATTTGGCACTTGCAGAGGATATGAAAAAGAAGTACAAATTGGAAAAGAATAAAAGAGGCTATGTCATTAGTAGCATTAAAGACAAAGGGGTGCACATAGCCACCCAACTACTGGCTGGAAAGGTGATGAGAAAATGTTGCGGCGACAAGGAACCAATGCTTGTGGTTGCATTGGCCGAACAGTGCACGGAGGGGGTCCAGTTCAACTGGGTTGAATTCCTTTGTGAGGAGTTTTTGACTAATTTCAAGGAAGCTCAGGAGCAGGGAAAGACCTTCAACTATGTGTGGTTTCTCTTGTCCATCTTACTGGTGACAGGGGAATTGCCTGAGGACAGTCAGTTTCCTCATATTGAACAGGACTTGCCGGAGGCTGCCAAATATGCTTTGCTCTGGGCTACAAACGCTGCCACGCGGATCCGTGAAGCTAAGATCTTCTGGGTGCTTATGGAGGCGAGCGTCCAGATGTGGATTAATAGAAGGTTGTGCCTATCCCCAAAAGTGTATAACAGTTTGCGGAGCTTTGCAGACTTCAAGGCAGATATGCACAATGTGTATATTAAGGCGTGTAAGGATCTAGCACAGAACTGGACCTAACTTCCTTTCATCACGATTGATGATGCCATTTTATCCATGCTCAACTCATGTCCCCCCGAGTGGCGCACCCCCGATCTGGCGAAGCACGATAAGACAATGGTATAAAAACAGAAGGATGTCACCAAGTTGTTGGCTCAGCAGAAGCGTAACAAGCAGTTGGTCATGGAGGTAAGGGTAGTCTGCGAGGTAGCGAAGGCCGCCGCAGAGCAGACCAAGGCCATAGAAAAGGAAACAACAGCACAAGTAATAGGGGCCACCACAAAGCGGGAGGAAGGAGGCCCCGACTTGACCACGGGACAGGGAACAAAGGACACAACTGAAGGCACAGACCCAAGCATGACATCTACACAACTGAAACAGTCATGCGGTACGGAATGAGAAAGCCCACGAAAGAAGACCAAGGCTTCCAAAGTGGACAGTGAACCTATTACACTGATAGAGGGTGACCTATATGACATTGGCAACACAGTTCGTGAGGTCACCAGGGAAGCACTCCAGGAAGCAATGACGTAGTAGCAGAATGTGTTGGGGGCCCTCAGGGCACAGCTGCAAGAACTTCAAGTGCGGCCCCCATAGGAGGGAACAGTAGCCACCTACGGTGCTGCAAGTACATCAACAACGAAGTAGTTATTGCGGGCCAAAATGGCCAACACCATCGTGCTGCTGGAAGGAGCACTAACAGCAAAAATCACGGAGGACAGTGCCGCGGTGGATAGGATCAAGGGACTTGGCCTAAACTTGGCCGCCCTTCCAAGGGATACATTATATCAGCTATAGGATGGAGCAACAACAGAACTCCGAGCTAGGGAAGGACGCGCAATACAGATGCTCAATGAACAGAGAATCAACATTGAGCAACTTATTCTACAACGTGATGAAGTGTTGGCGCAGAATCAACAGCTGAAGCAAATAGTGGAGGAAGCATGTCGTCGCCTTCTAGAGCTAGATATGTGACAGACCTACCAGTGGGAGTGCAAATTCACAAATTGGCCAGTAGATTCCGTGAGGCAAAAGAGGAAGCAATGAGGATACAGCTGGACCTCAACCTTCATATTGTCGAACTGCGATTAAAGGCACAATCATCCATGCCCCCAGAAGTTAGGGAACAACACACTGGCGCTATCCAAAAAGGGCTGGAGGAAATAGGACAGGCAGTACAGAACTGCACTACTATGCTGGAAGAATCCTTTGCAATCCTCACTTCCTTACAGGAGGACCCTATCATACAGCACCTTGAAACAAAGGCATGGGAGCTTCAAGTGCAGTATGATAGTGTGTGTGGAACGACGCAGACAGTTCTCCTGACCCAACAGTTGACGAAGCTACAACAGGCAAAGGCATTGAAGGAATAGGACAACTGTCTGCATCGTTCCACGCACATTGTCATACTACACTTAAAGCTCCCACGCCTCTATTTCCAAGCGTTGTATGATGGGGTCCTCTTGTAAGGAAGTGAGGATAGCAGGTGAAGGCGTTGAAGGAACAGGTGGATGTTGTATGACAGAAAGAAGCAGTACTTAAAGCACGCGTCTAGCCTTGGATTGATGAGGCCTTCCTCATCACTACCGACATCGAAGGAAAGCTCACACAAATGAAGGTGATGCATGCCTTACGACAAGTATTTTCCTTTAACAGCGAGACTTCAGCCGAAAGAGTAGAGCAGATCCAGTAGATGGCAAAACAGTGCACTGCGGACCTTCGCACAACACAAGCACAATTGGAGGTGCTTCGTGCCAAGATCGCCGCGCTAACTGAGTGACTTGGGATGAGTCACGATGATTGTGTTGGGGGCCTGTTGGGCATGGGATCCCCTGCAACATGTTTTTGGGGCTCAAAGCCTAAGTGTTGCGGAGGTAAATCCCCTCTGCGGACAGAGGTGGATCCCACTAGCTCCAAAAGGGGTCTAGCAACAATCAATCACGCTGCATGCAAGTTTCTAGCTATATAATTTGAAAGTCGATCTAGGAGACCAACCTAGGATCCAACGCTTGTTTGTTGTGGGGGGAAGTGTCGCTCCTATCCTCTATCTCCGGCCAGTCGCTATCCGCTCATAGATACCTGCACAAGTGAAGAATAAACCACAACAAGCATAAAATCCAAAAACCATACAGCTATGTACCAGTCAAGCAAGATACAATTCACATATCACCAATGTAACACATGAATGAAACCATAATGACAGTCGCTTTGCATTAAAAGAAATGAGAGAAGAGATTACAACCACTTAAGGCTTGACACTGTAAAACTCCTCTAGCTGGGCGGGCAGTCAGTCCGACACGTCTTGTAAAATCACTTTCTCTCTCAGCAATCCGACAGCATAACCTTACTCCCAACTTTTAGCTCAAAAAGTATCTCTCTCACACTAGCTTGTTTGCTCTTTTGCTTTAGCTTCCAAAAACTAGCCTGTTCATTATGGGGAGACAGGCTTTTATAGATAAAGGGAGAGGAGATATACATTGTATGTGGACACATTCTGAGTTTTGGTAATGTCTCATAATAGCCATTGCCTTGGATAGAAAAGCCGAAACCCGGATGCTTTTGTAGGCTTTTTCCTTCAGGGAACTGAGTGAGTCGCAAGGGAAAAAGCATTCTAGCATGCGCTGGCCAGAAATCATGCCTAATTTGTGTGGCGCGGGCCGTGCTCTGGGACAGAGCACTTATGGGCGCGCCCTCTTTGTAAGGACTGAGCCATTGGCACGGGGTAATACACTGTGGGCCCGCGCTAATGGGAAAAAGGCATTTTCCAAGGCTAATCTTCAGAAGGTGTCTTCAGGGTTATTGAACTTCATACTCAGGAGGCCTCAATGCAAGTGTTTTCAAGTTATGTCACTGGTCACAGGTCCATAAATGTGTCCTCCAATGTGTGACAGTGGGGGTGCGACAAGGACGGTGGCCGATGGTGACAAATTACTGCGTAACAGATGCCCCCTAAAGCATGAGCCTTGAGAAAGAGAGAGAGGTGAAGTGCTTTACAAGATCATATCGAACTGCCGCCAAGAACCTGCATAGAGAGATACAGTATGATAGTTCAAATACATGATGTATGTGGTATGGACGCAGCCATCCATTGACAGAGTGTGTAATAATCAAGATCCGTAGTATGGACGCAGCCATCTGGTTGGGATCGATGAATAGACTCTGGTATGGTCGCAGCCATCCAGTGAAAGAGTCATGTATCAAAATTACGCCTGGATTACAACAGACACAATCCAGGGTCTTGCACTCCATCTCGACCCGAACACAAGTACAAGTCCAAGCATGTGAACATGTAAGCTGAAGTCGAACATGCTTGGACATCGTCTGCTTACCAGTCAATAATGAAAACTGTTAACAGACGCGAGAAGTACCACCAATAATGACAATGGCCCTCAAGGTACTACAGGTACAGTCTACGGCGTGTGAATGTATGAGCCGATGTCGAACACCCGTAGAGTTATTTGATCGGAGGCCAATGATGAAAACCTCTCGTCGAATACGAAGAACCTGCCATTAAGGCATGCAAGCTCCAAGGTACCGAAAGGGAGTCTCTAGGCCACTTTCCTGGATAATGAGCTGAAGTCGACAGGAAGTGGCCTTTGTCGAAGGTGGGCCATAATGTTTCCCACATCATTGACACGAGACGGGAAGATGCAATGTTGTGAAATGAGAGTTATGAACTATCAAGCGGAGGTGGTTTTTCTTCTTTGCAGAGGTGGACTTCTCTTGAACATATTGACGGCACGACAGCGAAGTTGGCAGTATTTTGACATCATTAGATCAGAGGTCACGATGACGAGGCAATGAGCAGATGAGAGGCCAAAAAGGATCACCCAAACCCACGGAGGCAAGTGAAAAGCCAAATCAGATATCCCCACCCTGACGCGAAAACAGAGGAGTGCCATGTTCAAGAGCGACATACTGCCGACGCGACTTATGATTATGGTTTCAAAAATTTTCCCCCGCCAGTTCTGGCGAGTACCCCGATTATTTTTGAACAAGCTTGAGGGGGATAGCATATGCTTGCAGTATAAGTCCGACCTTCGGTCGAATCCAACCTAGTATGGTTTAACGAGCCCTAGGGAGGAGAGGCTCAAATCTCATCACGGTGACGAGTCCAATGTCGTCAGGTTTTAACGAGTCCGACATAGGAAAAACTCGGAGTATTTTTCATGTTTAGAGAGTCTGAAAAAAACACGGAAAAGGAAACTCTAATCCACTGTCGTCAGGGTTTAACGAGTCCGACATAGGTAAAACTCGGAGTCTTTTTCATGTTTAGAGAGTTTGAAAAAGACATGGAAAAGGAAACTCCAATCCACTGTCGTTAGGGTTTAACGAGTCCGACATAGGTAAAACTCGGAGTCTTTTTCATGTTTAGAGAGTTTGAAAAAGACACGGAAAAGGAAACTCCAGAGGTCCTTTTTCGTACAGTTTGGGTCTCT
>APFE030380050.1:134384-185077 GCA_000404065.3 Pinus taeda
ACTCCTATATAAAGAAAAGGAGGTTTTGTCATTTGAATCATCCAAGAATTGTTCATTTATGTAATGTAAAGAAGGTTGCCCCCTCAAAGAGGCTGAATTCTAAGGTGTTGATCTATCTTTTCTATCTTTTTCTTGAGCTGGTTTCATAACAGTCTTATTTGTTTTTCTTGCAAATGTCATCATTTTTTGCTTAAACATGCAAGATTTCTTGCTAGGAATCTTGGTTGCTCTGAGTCTTCAGGGCAGAAAGGTTGATCTCAATCTTTGTGTCAATTTTTGTTTTGGTGATTTTTTGGTTTGCATGTTGAAACGATATCTTTATGACCATCTGCTTTTCTTGCTTTCCGGAATTTGTTGGTTTACACTTTCTTGAAATTTGTCTTTTCAATTTTTGGTCTTTATTGCCAAGTTCTTGTTGTTTCTTGTTGATTGTTAAGAGCATTTTCGAAACACTGTTTTGTTGAGTTCTCACTTGTTTTGTGTTGCAAATTCGCAAATTGTTTCATTGCCTATTCTTCGATCATAAAGTTTCAGTCTTGTTTAGAGCACTTTTGAAAAGTCATTTTTGTTTTGCTTTTGAAGGAAAGTTCTTGAAACTTCGTTTTTCTTTCTTGAACTTTGTTTCGATTTAGTTTTCCTTTTTATGAGTGAAAGTGCATTTTTATTTGTCTTGAAACTTTCTTTTAGTGTTTGGACGAAATAAGCATCAATAACTTATATTCTATCTAAACATTTTAAGTGGCAAATTAAAAATTGATAAACAAGTAACTTTCATTTTTTTATTTAAGAGTAGTTTGGGTTTTGCATGAGCATGTACTTGTTGCATTAGGATTAATTTGTGCATCTTTCTAGGCATCCATAGTTTTGTTAACTTTTGTGAGTGTGAAGCTTGAGTAAAAGAAAATAAAAGAAAAATTTGTTGCTTTATTTGAAGTTCCTCTGAACCCTGTAGAAATTTCTTTCATCGAAAAATGAAAACAAGTGCATTTGCATGTAGTTTGTTTTTTATTAATTTCTTTTGCGTCCAAACACCACTATTTTCACTTCCGCTTATCCCTTGACTTAAATAACAACCCATTTAAAATCAAGTGCTAATTAAAATATAATAGAAATTTTTATAATTGTCAAGTTAGACACACCAACAAGTTTTAGGATATTTTAGGGCTGGTACTTCTGTAGAACAAGAGAGGAATACTCTAGTTCTTTCTCCAGTCCTCTTTCGGGCGGAAGATAACGTAGAGGTAGAAGAACTCCCAGAGTCGTCAGCAGCTTCGAATTCTCCCCTACCTTCTAGTTATATAGAAATATTACGATATGTTGGGACTCCAACGCATAGACTGTCAAGTCCAGGTCACATTACGCACTTACCATCGATGACCACTACTGGAAGCATGGCTTCTACTACAAGTGCTACAACTATGCAAACTCCAGCATCAGTACAAGGGGGAAGAACGATTTCCATCTCCTCTACTTCTTTTTCTGAGTCTTTTGTTAGCACATATTTAGTTGGGTCTACCGCCATTCCTTCTACAAGTGGAAATTCCCAAACCAATGCTTTTAGTTATGGATTCTTCCTATTTGGCACCCATTCATAGGGTATTCCGTCAATTCTGTTTAGTGTTGCCACATCCATGATGGGTGGATCGGCTTCATTCTAGGTTTTTCCTTTTGGAATTGGTCATATACCACATTCCAACCCGATGGTAGCATCTATGCCTTTCTCTTCTATAGGACAAAGCAGCAATCCTTTCCAAGGTTGAACTAACCCTGCGGTTAGTGGCATGGGAACTGGGAATCCATTTTTCGGCCAACAAGGGAATAGGCCGTACTCCACAGTTAGTTCATTTCAAAGTATTCCTCCTTTAGCTTCTGCTTGGAATCCTTATCAGTGGTTATCAACTCCTTATAATCCTTTAGGAGGAAGCTTCGCCGGTTATGGAGGTTTTGGGGCCAGAGTTGGTCAAACTCTAAATTTTGCTGGATCACAAGGCTTGCCTTTTGGTTCAGCTAGTTCTACTGGTTACTTCGGGCAGCTTGGTGCCTTCCAAAATCCAGGCCAATCTTTTCAGAACTTTGGGAGCTCTGCCCCGTTTGGGTGGAATCCTCAAGGTCCTCCTAGGCTTCCGTTTCTGGCAAATTTGAACTTACCAGATCTCACAAAATTAACAAATAAGCCAATCAAACACAATCCGACCTGGCCTCCAGTCCCAACCAAACTCCCTTCGGACATTCCAAAATTCGAAGGGAAGAGCAGTGAAGACCCAGGCGACCATGTAACCACATTCCATTTGTGGTGCTCATCAAACTCCCTTATTGATGACTCGGTTAGGTTGAGACTTTTTCAATGCACCCTGACTGGTAATGCGGCCAAATGGTATATAGAGTTTCCAGGGGGCAGCTTTATATCTTTCGCTGACTTAGCTAATATTTTCTTAAATCATTTCCATTTTCCTGTCCATTATGATGCTGGAACTGAACTTCTGGCCAATTTTCGCCAAGACACGACAACTCACATTTCTAATCATATTCAGGAATGGAGATGGAGAAAGAGGCTCATTAAAGCCAAAATTCCTCCAGTACCGTCTCGAATGGTTTTTGAAATATTTACAACCGGAAATCTCTAAGGATGTCTCCATGTCCGGAGTCTATTCTGAGGAGCAAGCTATTTTTAGGGCCCAGCAATTAGAATTGATCTACTCTCAGTCTGGGATCCTACAAAAATACTTGCCAGATGCTCCTCGGTCTAAGGTTGATATAGCCAAGTCGAAGCCAGGTCTCCATGCGGATGGTATCGTTGGATCGGTAGACACAAATGCAGCGAACTTGTTGAGTCAATTGCAGTAGTTGTCTTTGCAAACTGCTCCTAACAAGCAAGTCACATCGTCTAACCCTTCGGCTTCTCAACCCTCTTCGATTAATATCATCCAATCTGATAACCCTAAAGGAAATCAAAAGTCCAATGGGAAAAATAAAGGACGAGGTAAGAAAAAGAACCAAGATGGGAAGGCTGATGCAAATAAATCCAGCAATAATGCTGGTGGTGGTAGAAATGAGTCTAGAAAGAAAGTCAAGTTTTCATGCAAGTTGTGCAGTGGAGACCATTTAACTCATCTCTCCCCAAAGATTCAAGACACTCAGCACTTGTTAGGGCAGCAAGGGGCTTCTAGTTCTCAAGCTGTGTTAACCAACCCTTTTCCCCAAGGGTAGCAATTGCTTGCTGGCGCAAGTTCAAATCCTGATACCTCCGCTGGGGGCAGCCAGGAAGGGGAGAAATCATCGAATTATTTCATGATGGGTTCTAATGTCCATGTGGCTACTCGGTCACATGATTATGGTGAAACCGAAACTTCCAAGGACAAAACTACTCCCAGAAATACCGACCTTCATATTGAGCGACCCACTGTTGAGACTATACCACGAATCCCGAAAGGTTCCACTAAGTGCATGACTATTAATCATAACACTAGGGCTACCCAGAATTACTCCATTGTTGAGGATCTAGCTCAGAGTCCATGCGCCATGTCCACTTTAGAGGTTCTCTAGTCGTGTCCATCTCAACGAAGTGCTTTACTTTTGGCAATTGCAGCAGTGGATCCAACTAATTCTTTAGTGCTCACTTTTGACATGTTAAATGTCAAAAAGTGACTCCCTCATCATATGGCTTTTCAAATAAAGTCTACATACCGGAAGATTAACATTTTTCGTACTATTATTGATGAAGGAGCTTCCACGTGCGTCATGTCGATGTCATGTTGGAAGGCTATTGGATCACCTTCAGTTGTTCCTTCACCTACCCTCCTGACTTCATTTGATGGGCATTCTCATAAGTTGTATGGGATTATCCCGACCTTTCCTATATGTGTTGGGGGGAAGGTCGTCAATGTTGAAGTAGAAGTCATTGATCCTAACCTAGACTATAATCTCCTCTTAGGAAGGAACTGGGTATACGAAATGGACGTCATTGTTTCGACTCTGTTTCGTGTCATTTGCTTTCCTCATGAAGGGAAAATCGTTAAGGTTGATCAATTGGATTATTTTCCAGTCGATCCTCAAGCAACTTCTGACTCTATTATTCCTTTAGTGGATAACCATCGCCCACCTACTGAGAATCTAGGAGTTGGGATGTATTCCTCATTGATGGGTACCTTCGATTTTCCCTCTCCTATCGCTAGAATCAATGTTGTTTCATCATCTAAGGAGTCTCCTCAAGAAGAGTTCTTTATAACTCATTATTCTTTAGACCCTTGGACCTTGCCTTCACCTACAACCACATTAGTTGAAGGATAAGTTAATGGAATGGCATTCCCTATGTCTGCATCTGAGCTTAGATATCAGTCTATCATTAACTCTGTAGACGACCATTCTTCTCCTTTTTCCAAAGAGGAGCTAGATGCTGATGCGGCCCCGGCCTGGGCCCTTGATTCTACCTCTGCCTTAGATACAGTTTTACTTTCTAATGAAGCAATCCTCGAAGTAATGATGGGTATAGATCGACCTTGGGAAGACTTACACCATCATTCATATTTTCTTCCCCCATTGCATGAAGTGGAATCTAGGTTCTCCAAGCTCTTTTCTAGTGATGTTTGTACGATATCAAATCCTTTGGTTCCAGCACACTTCCGTGCTGAAGATAATATGTCGGTGATTTCAAAAATGATGTCTATAAACATCTCTAGGGACCCTAACATTGTCAAGAATCTCTTCATCGGAATCGAATGTTCCCCTGAAGAAATTCAAGTTTACACCGATCTTTTCAAAGAATTTTGAGATGTTTTTGCTTGGTCTCATTAAGAAATGCCTGGCATCGATCCTTCTATAGTTCAACATGAGATCAACACGTATGAAAATGCCAAGCTAGTTTGTCAAAGGCTTCCACTGATTAATCCTAGGAAAGTAGCAACCATTAAAGCTAAAGTAGAAAAGCTACTCAAGGCGGGTTTCATATACCTTGTTCCTCTTACCGATTGGGTTTCTAATCCAGTCCCTATGGATAAAAAGCAAGGAACAATCTGAGTATGCATCAACTTTAGGGACCTAAACAAGGCTTGTTCGAAATATAGTCACCCCACTCCATTCATTAATCAGATTATTGACGAGTGTGCGGGTAATGAGGTTTTTTCCTTCATGGACGATTTTTTTGGTTATAATCAAATTTCTATCCGTCCTTAAGATCAACATAAGACAACATTCATATGTCCCTGGGGTACCTTTGGATACAGAAAGATGCCATTTGGTCTTAGAAACACTCGAGCCACTTTCCAGTGGGCCATGTCATATGCTTTCCACGACATTAAACATATCATCGAAGCATACTTGGACGATCTCGCTACTCGTTCTCAAAATAGAACTGATCACCCTAGTCATCTTCGAATGGTTTTTGAGCGATGTCATTTTTATAAAATCCGGTTGAATCCCAACAAGTACATTTTCGTGGTTACGTCTGGTCGGTTGTTAGGGTTCATTGTCAAATGAATGGATTAGGGTTGATCCCTTCAAGGTAGAGACAATAGTTCAGTTACCTCCCCCGTCCTCAATTCGACAGCTTCAAAGTCTTCAAGGGAAGGCTAATTTCTTGAGACGGTTTATAGCGAACTATGCTGAGATCACTAAAGGGTTCATGCGTTTGCTACGGAAAGGAGTTCCATTTGTGTGGGATGACTTTGCGCAACAGTCGTTTGATGCTCTGAAAAAGGCATTAGTCTCTGCCCTGCTTTTGAGTCCACTGGATTATGGTAGGGACTTCCTTTTATATCTCGCAACAGCAGAATCAACCATTGGTATGGTTCTCGTTTAGGAAGATGATGCTCTCACAGAGCATGTGATTTATTATTTGAGCCGAGGCTTGATAGGTCCTGAACTTCGCTACTCTCCAGTTGAGAAGTTGGCCTTGGCAGCTGTCCATGCTATCCAGTGGCTCTGCCATTATATTTTGCTATGAAAAACCTTTGTCTTAGCAGTGGTCAACCCATTTCAGTTTGTCCTTAGTAGGTGAGTGATTGGGGACAAATATAATCGATGGATAGTCATTCTACAAGAATTTGATCTCGAGTTCTTGTTCACTAAATCTAAGAAATCTATGGTTTTTGCCGAGCTAATTTCTGAGCTGCCTTGTGGAGAGGATACTGTTTATGAGGAAAGTTTTCCCGATGAACATTTATTCCTCATCTCTTCACTCGACCCTTGGTATGGATATATCATTGTTTATCTCCAAACTTCAAAGTTTCCCTCTACTTTCTCTAAGGATGAACGTCGCAAATTACGTCACCTGGCTAAAAATTATGTTATCATTGGTGATACGTTATATCGTCGGGTGGTTGATTCAATCCTTCAGCGCTATTTAACCTTAGAGGAAGCAGAGTCAGTGCTCAATGACTGCCACAATGGAGCTTGTGGCAGTCATCTATCAGGGCTTACTATAGCTCAGTGTATCTTGCGTGCCGACTATTTTTGGCCTTCACTCTTTAAATATTGTGTTGAAGCGGTCAAACGCTGTCACCCGCGCCAAGTTTATACTCGGAAGATGCGCGCACATCCAGCTCCTCTTTTTCCCATTGTCACTGTCGGTCCCTTTACCAAGTGGGGTATTGATTTTACAACTTGTAATCTGCCTTCTGCAATGAATCACAAGTATATTATCATGGCCGTAGACTACTTCACGAAGTGGATTGAGGCCATGCCTACTTATAAAAATGATAGTGAGACAGCGGCATTGTTCCTTTTTAATCAGATTATCTCAAGGTTCGGTATCCCAAGAGAGATTGTCACTGACCATGGCAGTCATTTCCAGAATCAACTAATGTCTGAATTGGCTCTCAAATTAGGTTTCCAGAAGGAACATTCATCTCCTTATTATCCTCAGGCCAATGGACAGGTTGAGGCAGTAAACAAAACTCTTAAGACGATCCTGCAAAGGACAATTGACAAAAATCGATCCAATTGGCATCTTATGTTGTATCCGGCTCTATGGGCATACCGAACCTCTGTCAAGACTGCTACAGGTTTTACACCTTTTCAATTAGTTTATGGGATGGAATCTATCTTTCCTGTCGAATCTGAAATTCCATCTCTTAAGTTATCTGTTGAGCTCCTTCCAGAGACTTCTAGTCTCGAAGAGCACCTCCTTCACTTGGAACATCTCGATGAGAAGCATCGAGATGCTACTAGAGTAAATGAGGCTCATAAGAAAAGGGTTAAAACTTAGTATGATAAAGCTATCCATCCTCAAATATTTTCTGAAGGCGACCTTGTCTTGGTCTATGATCAAGATAAGGACACCTTGGGGGTAGACAAATTCAAAGCTATGTGGTACGGTCCCTTCATAATTAAACGAGTTTTAAAAAAGGGGTCGTATGAGTTAATCGATTTCGAAGGAAACAAGTTGGTGGAGCCCCGAAACGGGCTCTACCTCAAGAAGTACCTTGCTTAAGTAGCAGTTAGGCAATGGCTTCTTTGTACATTATGTATATCTGTACATATTTTATCGAGAGTTTTTGATATCAACACTTTTTGGATTCGCTGATGGTGCTAGTCGGCACACTTGGAATCTTGCTTCCGCAGCTTGGGTACTCTATTATCCAACTGGCCAGTTGATGGTATCAAGGGGAGTATGCATTGGTCCCACTTCAAACAATATGGCTAAGTATACTGCCATCATTAATTTACTATCTGAGGCTATTTCTCATGAAATCGACTCATTGGTAGTTTATCTTGATTCACAATTGATAGTGTCACAATTAAATAACATTTATCGGGTAAGGGATCCATATTTATATCGCCAGTATTTAAGGGTGAGGTTGTTGCAAACATCATTTACTTATATTAATTATTTGCAATTCCAAGATCTCATAATTGGTTAGCTGATTCTATCACTAATCAAGCATTAGACTGGCACATCAATCATTCATCACAATAAATTCAAACATCAAAAAGTCTAACTGTATATAGATATCATAAAGCATCTCAAGTGTAAATAAGTTTGTCCAAAAATAATATACAAAATTGGGACTCAAACGCCCATAATCATGTCCACAATATCTAATTCCCCAGCTCAGGGTGAGCGGCTACGTAGGCGACTACTGCATTGGCCACACGCCTAAAAGTGCGGACCCAGCCTCGTGGCATGCCGACCACATGACGCTGCATCTCTATAGGAAGGTCCTCCACCGCCGCCATCGATACTCAATGAGTCAGTCTCACCAGGTGCCACTGAATTGTATGTAGAACTCACTCTGTGTCTGCAGCTACCTCTTTGGCCCCTTGGCTAGAACGTTTGTGCCGTGGGAACTCATCTGGTCGTACCGGCCCAATATCTAGAACATGATCACCATATTACTCATTTGAATCCTATCAAAAATATTTTTTCAAAGTTCATTATTATATTTGAAAAATCACAAAAAAAAAATTATAAAATCTAAAACACTTACCAATGACGCCCCATGCTGCGGTCGGTGGCAATGCTAGATCGGGATCTCCTCGGAAATCCAACCCAGCATAGGGGTAGTCATCAATGGAGATGATCTGTTGATCCCACGAGGAAAAGAAGTCGTCATCAAAAGCAGTCTGTGGGACCTCCCCACCTCCTATACGTTTCATCAGGTCAGCCCACCTGCCCATTCATGGATCTCATGGGGTGCTGATTGAAACCAGTACTCTAGGACGAAGTGCGGGGACCCTCTCAAAAAATAAATAACACAAAATAGTCCCATATCCAAAGTTTTTGGTCTGCCCTCTCTTGATAGAAGTGAGTTGGCTCTTCATGCTAGCTAGAAGAGGAGTACACCAGTCAAATACGGTGGTGAGACAGTCAACTGTTGCGCTCATGGTTAGCCGTGATGCCTGGTGCAGAGAAGCTGATCCGTTCACTCTGGCTATGGTGAACAGGATTATCCATAGTGATAAACTCGCCACATGTGTGATGGAAATCTGACTTCCAACTTTATTTGGATGTCCCAGGCAATATATCTGTACGTAGTCCTCGATTAAGAGATTGCTCCGTGTCCTGCCCTGGGAATTTACTACCTCTCCCCTTTGAGAAAGGCCTATGATGAAATAGATATCTTCCACTTCTATCCTCAGTGGCATCTGGTCAATCATAAAGGCATCCTCCTCGATATTCTAGTAATCAAGGAGCATCTCGAGCAGACGTGTGTTTGCTTTCATATTTGGAAATTTGAAGAATTTTAGCAAACCACATCCCGTAAGGCATCCAAAGCATCAGGACCGTTCATGACCTCATCATCCATTGCGGTATGCTCTCTTTCTCGCCAAGTGACTGGCATCCTAAAAGAAAAATGAATTTAGGCCATTAGTTTTTATGTTTGAAATGTTCACGGCATATACGTGGGTCCCTTTGCACATAGTCGCGTGTAGGGCCTGCATGTAAATAGGTTTCATATTGCTAACCCGCGTATATGCCGCAATGAAATTTTTGGCAAAAATTCAACGGTAAAACATTAATTAAAAATTCTAAAACTAGTCACAATCAATTGCAAGACAAGCATAAGAGTTACCTGGGGATTTTGGAGGAATCTGAACAGTTGAATTTGGCGTATGGAAAATTTTCTCCTTTTGCTCCACTTCTCTGCTCTCAAACTCAAATGGTGAAAATGGTGAGTCCAAAACCTCTTTTATAGGCTTTGAAAATGTCAATTTTTTTCGAGACTTGATTTTGTTTGGTCTCATGTAAATTTTAACTTGGGAGCTTGGAATGTTGAGAATGGTTTGATTTTTAGGACATTTTTGACGTTTTTTCGACAGTTTCGAGATGGTTCCATGACTGCTGACCCGTCATGGTAGGTATCATTTTCTCACTGGCATATAGGCTAGGAAAGCCATTTTTTCGTTGCATTATGCATACTAGCCTCCATCTATCTATACACTTGCCATAGGGTCGTGTTATGGTTCGTAAACCATCTTCACTCACTGACTCTTTAAATCATGACACGATGGTAGAAGCCATCCTTTACATGGGCATCGTAGTTAGCACTTCACTGACATTTGTTGCCCATGCTGCTCTGATTTGAGTAGGCTCAAGAGTCCTCTCTAGTCCCGCCATGACTTATGGGATGAAGACTCATTCCTCTTTGCTTCTTCGCTTCATTCTGGCCTTATACCCTAGAGGCTCCTTTGTGTTGAGTTGTACTACTGCATTGCATGTTGACCATTTGCACCTTTTGGCCTTGAGCCGACTTCATTTGGACTCGTGTTTAAGCTAACTATTGACCATGACGACTGCAAAATCAAACTTGCATACTTTTGACTTCTGCAACTTGACACACCTTGACCTGTGGAAGGAACACACCTTTGAGTGTCTTTGGCCAGTTTTCGCCTCCCTGCATTGAGCATAGGAATGTTACAATCCCAGGAACCAGATCATCTGCTTCACCGACACTCGTTCTTTCCATTGTACTATAGCATTTTTTTATTCTTTTTCCATCTTAAATAAAAATACAAAAAAAATTGTATATTCCAAAAAGAGCAGGAACGGGACAGTATTTCCAATTATTGTTGGCAGCTAGAGTCAGTCGTGTCACCCTTGAACAAAGCACTCAAAATCAAAATCTCCTCCATTTGGGCGGGATGTAGTTTGACTTAGGTATGCCTTAACCTTGTTATTGAGTTAGTTCTCCCCCGATTGGTTATCTCTTCCAATCATATGGATGGTTCGTTTGTGCCTCCTACACAACGAGCTTATACAAAGTCATCATATGCTGCCACATAGTCACATTGTGTCATGCTTTTGTTCGAGGGAAGTTAGCCTAAGTCGGCCTCTCTGCGGTGTCTCCTGACTCATTTTTCAGTCGCCCATCCCTAGTTGTCAGTATCATGTCTATCATCACATTAGTTATATTGGTCCTTTACTTGTGCCGGTTTGAGAAGGTCTCCATTGACTTCTTGCTGGCGTGTCTTGTCCTTATCGACGATGACATATTGCTCTGAGGGCAAGCCTAGAGCTGCACCCTAGCCCTATTTTCATTATTGATAGGTCACCTTGTGCTCAACATCGATCAATATCATGGGTCTTTGACTGAGTGGTTTCCCTTGTGTTCGACATCAACTTACATTATCACATATTGGGATTCATGCAGTACCTTGGTTTCCATTTGACCCTATTGGTGGATACCTCGTCTCTGTGTCAGCTTTCATTATTGGTTGGTTCATAGGGTTTATGCCATGCGCTAGCCACATCTTGTGTATGCCAGAAACGTGCTTCGGTCGGGTTACTACACCTTTTTCGTCTGATTCCTTCCACATTATTGGCCTACGGATTACACTCACGCTAGATTGATGAAGGATGCCTTAATGCCTTCCTTCTAGCGGATCTTTCCCTATTGACTTCGACTCATTGCTCTGGGGCAAAGATATAGAGTCCATTTGGCAGTACCTTGGGGTTTACAGTCATTAGTGGCAGATCCTTCGCTATCGACAGTGGGAAACCATCATTGTCCCATGATTGATAGATTCTTGTAGGTGTTCGACTCCAACTCATATATTCACACTTGTTAGATTGTACTGGGTACCTTGACACTCATTATCATTATCGGTGAGTAGTCTCCGGGTTTGTTAAGGTATACATCAATGACCGGTAATCAAACGATTTCTCACATGGTCGACTTCAGATCATTTATTCCCATGTTGTAGAAATGTACCACAGTGGTCGGTGAAGACCTCAGGTTGTATCAACATTCATTGGTTCACTTGATAGTTGCTCCTGTTGCTGTTAGTTGATACCACTTCACCTTATATGTTGCAGTCATTCATGGCGACATTTTATATGCTGGCACTTGAGTTTGCAGTGTAGTACCATCGTATTCCATCATGTTCATTTGGTACTTTTTGGGATCAGTGATCCGCTTCATCCTTCAACATCATTGACATTCTTATACGTGACATTCAGACATGTGCTTGTTCGATCTTGATCAAATGATCCATTATGTATTTTCCAGTCATTTATAATTGTATACTTAGTGGATCCACTTGTACTTGATATGCAGACATGTTGTACTTTCTCTGAGCATGGGTATGCCCGCCTTAGACAGTGTTTCTTTATGATCTCCTTTTGTGGCTTGGCAGGCTGAATTCTGGTGCAGTCCTTCTCAATTTTCGACAGATTTCCTTTCCATGAACTTGCTTAATACATTTTGGCCATCATGTACCCCTTCTGACCTCATATATTAGGGGGCATATGTTATAACTCCAAATCTCACTCTTGTGGTTTCTGATGCTCCACTTATGGCCTAGGGCAACCCCTCCTTCCAGACCTGGTCCAAAAATTTAAAAAACAGTGTTTTATTCCTATACGTGACATTGCCCTGAGCTAAACGCTTGTATACGCGGGTTTGTGTATACCCAACCCACGTATATGTCTTAAAACACTTAAAAAAAAATAAATCTCCTTAATTTTGGGCAGAGATCACGGGTTTCACCTGTTGATTACCTGTTAGTGCCCGTGGCCCAACTGTTCCCAATGAATTCCCAACTAAAAAACTACTTTGGGAGAAGTATAAAAGGCTTCAATGAGAAGGCCTAAGGGAGGAAAGAAGAGAGAGAAAGATTATTATGTTGAGATTTCCCTAACCAGGTCTGAAGATCCTAGTGCCTCCTACACTTCCCCCATTTTACAGGAAACCCTTGTTTCCTTGTGTGTGTTGATGTCTACATACGACTTAAGATATCATGGAGTAAGTCATGGAAGGAGTTTGTTAAAGGCTTGAGGCTGGACAAATCTGGGAGATGGTTCCGCTTGGAGCCTGTGAAAGGATGAATCAGGTGAAATTATTCCTTTCTGTACTTTATTTGTCTATAATAAAAGAAACACATGTCTTTTTTCCCGATATAAATCTTCTTCATGTTTATTATATTCATGTTGTGATTCACATGTGAGTGGTTGTTTAATTGCATAACTAACTACCTTTCATTATAATATGAATATGGTTTCTTTATGATGTTTAGTCCATATACTGCTATACTTTCTGGAATTGATTGTTTTGCAAGTTGAAGGAGCAAAAGGAACTCCAAGAAGGATTTGAACCCTGGAAGGATCTTCTCAAACGCAGGACCTCAGGTACGTCCCTTATCATAGAGTTTTCTTATATTAGCATTATGGTTGTATGGAATGTGTGTTTCTTTGAATAGACAACCTCCAGTCTGCTAGGGTATCAACCCAAGACCCTAGGGGAATTTATTCCCTAACAAGGATGAACATTTACACGACATTCAGCATGCTTACAATCGGGCTAAGCACTCTTCAACCCAAACATTGCCATTTGAAGCATGTTTGGGATACTTTCCTAAGTCTCCTTTGGATTTCATTTTTGGAAAGGATGTTGCTATTGATGGTCATAGTGACATAGATGAAGCAAGAAGGTTCATTGAACAAATCCAATTGGTACACCAAAGAGTTTCTAGAAAAACTGGAAAAGAGCCAAGACAATTACAAAGCAAGGCATGACAAGCATCTGGTAGATCACAAGTTCCAAGTCGGCGATGCAGGTTTTCTTCACATTAGCAAAGAGAGGCTCCAAGGAGAAGGAAAAAAGTTGAAACCAATTTGATAGGGTCCATTCAGAATTTTGGAAAAGATTGGTGACAATGACTTCAGGTTAGATTTTCCTTCATATATGCAAATCTATGCTCTTGCTAATGTGGAAAATTTAAGGTTGTATGAGCCTCCTTTGATTGAAGATCAAGGAGAGAATGTTCAAATTTTGTCCATTGAATATTTCTCTCTTGAATACCTTAATGAACTACAGAAAGACGCCATTCTTGATAGAAGAACAAGGTCTTCAAAATGAGGGAATGTGGATTACCTTCATGTGGGGCTAAAAGGAACAAATCCAAGTAAGGCCAAATGGATTGAGATTAGAAAGGTGAGAGAAATATACCCTCATATATTGAAGAATGGAAGATGATATTTTGGGGTCCAAAAGCTTCTAGTGGGGAGGAGTGATAAGGTGCTCAAAATTTTTATGAAACATCAAAGCTATTGGATTAATATGGAACTTGAATGACCATGTAGTGCTCATCATCCTGAATCTGACACAAATCGTTTCACATGAAACGGGCTCTGTATGCTCCCAGAAACATGTTCTATTCATTTGCCTAAACGGATGAATTTTTAATAGAAATATGCAGGCATCCTAGTCAGTAGTCTGTATTGATGAAATGGAATTTTCTAGGCATACCTATGTGGTAGGGTGATTCTACATTTACTATTTTCCTCCAGTGAATTAGCTGGTGCCAAGTGGCATGATTTCATTAGTGCTGATTTGGGTGATTTTCATTGGTGGGTTGGTAGCCAACCATAAGTTTCCACGTGATCCAAGTAAATGCCACCACATGGCAGCATGGGGGCTGCCAAAAACTTGTTAAGGGACAAATAGAATAGGTGGGGGTCGAAGAACAAACCTCCTTCCAACAGACAATGCCATCTACCATCGCGCCATTATGTGTCTTATTATATTATGGCACGTAGATTATATTTAAACTCTAAGTTTTGCACAATTCGGAAAAGAGGCTAGCCCCTGGGTGCGTGCAACCGAATAGAACCATGGGTGGAGTGGAGTGGGGCCTGACCGGCGAGGACAGACTGTTGGCCTTAGCCCCAAGTACGTAGCCCCCCAAGTGGCCTGAATTTTCAGAAATAAGGCTGCAATGGGCATTTAATCACTCCAACAAATTCACCCATAATTTGGTGGGATCAGCACCCAGCTAGCAGAAATTGGGGAACATTTGTAGGATCGTGCTAGATTTCGGGGAAATTGTAGAGTGAATAGTGCAAGAGCTAGGGGAATCCATAACTTCTTTATTTTTTTACCAATTTTGGAGCAAGAAGAGGCTACACAGACATTCTTGGGCACTCTAGAGCCATTGGAGTAGGTTTCAGAGCTTTTTGAGCATTGTAAAGTAATGTATTCACACTTTTGAGTATAATAGAGAGGTTCAAGCCATTGGAAGCTAGACCAAGGAGACGTAGCCCAGGTGGGGTGAACTCCTTCATCATGTGATATTGTTTTGGTGATGTTCTTGTCTATTGTATGTTGTTGTTTAGTCATTTGTTTATGTTAATTTGTACATGAAATTTACATAAAAACACTCAAAAACTCATGATAAAAATTGCAATTAACCTCATGAATCCTTAAGCACTTCTACATATTCTAAAGAGGAATTTAGCACATAAAAACTAAATTTCCCATTCAGATCAATCCTTATATATACTATTACATTAGGGATTACATCGCTACATTACCATGGACCTGATACCATATTTTCCAAAATGCAAGGGACTATGGTCCAAAACCATTAAATTTTACAATATTTTATGCTTTTTACAAAAAGGAAGGGGCTTCACCACGAAGCCCCCATACTGTGTAGTGATTTTGTTGCGCAATGTTTGTTGTGCTTCACTACTCTGCTGCGTGGTCCACTTCGTACTATGCGGCATATTTTCTACTGTGCACTCCACAAAACTCAGGTTTCTTGCCCAAAATCTGGCCAAGATGGGCTGCGTCCAACACATTCCTCAACTTCCTATAGAAACTATGCCAAATATGGTCAAAATACCTTTATGGAGAGGAGAACATAACTCAAAAGTTTCTTATAGCTACAGCATAGTCAATGACTTAGTTTAATCACTGTCAACTATGTCATCATTAGAGGTCCTATAAACATGCCCAACCCAACGAAAAGTCTTACTTTCATCTCTAGGTGCAATTGGCCCAACCGATTCTCACATAATGATTTTTGACTTGGATAAAGCTACACCATGACTACCATCAATCATTGCTCTCCAAATTCCAGTCTCATTCCAAAACATCATCATCCATCATTGCATTGTCGACGAAGGGGTATCCACATGTATAATGTCCAAATCCATTTGATAGAAATTGGGATCCCCCGAAATCAAGCCTACTAACATCACACTTAGAGCATAAAAATGTTTCCCTTCAGCCCCCGTAGTGTAGGTTTTAACCCCGTACAGAAATTACTTGCATACGAATTCTAAAACATAGAGAATAAATAATGCAAGAGCATAACACATAATGCACATATACACAGAGATTTCCCCTAGATCCCAAAACTAGGACTACCAGTATGATTTTTCATTATATTGCTTTCAATGTTAGAATACATATATAGACATGACGAAACATCCAATACCATGCACCAAAAACCATCACGCCCAAAACCATGTGCGAAAACCATGCACAAAACCATAGGTAGGTCCACCCAACCTAATAGAGGGTCCAAAAAAAATTCCTCGGGGCCCTGCCCTGGACCCCATAGAGGGGAGCTACCCATCCCCCTCAAACCCCCTAGACAGGGGGGACTGTCATCCCCGCTGTGACCCCCCCGCTACACAATCGACACAATGAAGGGGGGGTTGGTCGTGGAAAGAATATAACACAACCTAACACATAGGCCTATACCCTAGTGTGATAGTACAACTGGCCAGCAAAACCATGCTAACAGATATCAAAGTATTAGATGCCCAATTGGATTACAATATCCTGTTGGGATAGAGTTACATGTACGATATGTTAGAATTTTCCTCGTACATGTTCAGGGTAATGATGCTCCCCCGTGATGAAAAAATCATTACAATATATCAACTCACATATTCTGAGAATAAGACATTACCTGCACTAGACGGCGTGCTACCTTTAGTTTCATCTTCTTGTGAATGGATCACCACGTACACTAAACTCATCCATTGCCAATTTAAGTCATCAACACTCCTAGGAACATTCCCAGGAGACCCTCCAGTGATAAAGGACATTTCTCCAACCATAAGAGCATCGATGTGCATGATGAGGTCATAAAACACCCCCCAAGATCAAGAACCAATTACGGATACTAACAACAATTTTTTTATCGATTTGACTTTCTTACCATATTCCATCACTTAAACACTCTTCTTATTTCCCCCTCGTAGTTTTGCCTCGCACCAAGTCATCGCAATGCTCTCGTTGATCCATTTGGCTCTCTCGATACCATTTTGGTATTTGGTCCCTCAGGCCACGTTAGCAAGCTCAAGGATCACTACAACGGGCATCAATCCTATTCCTCCTCAGGATAGCATGACACAACAAGAACCTAGACCACAAGCAGTGCCTACCCTGACACCAGTCAATGTTAGAACAAGGGATAAGCAAAAAGATAAAAAGTTTGAAGCTTCAAACAATCCATCCTCCAAGGTCCCACAACACTTTTCTTTGTGTGAAATAGTTGGGAACCCCAACAATAGGTGCCCCATGTTAAATGACCTCAAAGATATTTTGCATGCCCTAAAAGCATCAGTAAACCATCCTCCCCCTGTTAGAGAAAAGAGCACATCCACGGTTCATAATGCATTGTGAACCAACTACGCATACGCCATATGTGCAGAGTATGGGCATTACACTCATCATTGCCTCGAAATCCCTCGATATCGAGATGAATTATGTAAACTCACCCAAACCGATACCCCATTACTCCCAGCAGAGGATGGATCCAAAAACATGTTTTATGTAGTAAGGGAAAAAGCTTCTTGCTCCTATCCCTCGCCTAGTCCATCAACCTCCCACCATGATTAGAGGCAACCTGAACCAGCAACACCCCTACCATTAGAGGGAATTTTGAGGTCTAAAATGGGCCTCCTAAGGAAATTATAAAATAATAGTGGAAATAATAAAATAAGATTACATTACATCACCAAATTTTACAAGGAAAAAGTAAAAAAACAATTTTTTCAACTTGTATTTTCAACTTATCTCCTTCTAGTTTTACTCAAATTGTGAGTAGCAACACTCATTAGATGAAAAATTTGATTCCTCATCCAAGGAGTACCCATGTTGGATACTTTCGATGGACCCTACTACACGAAAAATGAGAAATACATGAAAAACATGATTGAAATCACGTTTTTTTCATGTATTTCTCATTTTTCGTGTAGCAAGGTCCATCAAAAGTATGAAACACGGGTACTCCTTGGATAAGGAATTAAATTTTTCATATAATGAGTACTTCTGCTCGAAATTTGAGTAAAACCTTAGGGAGATAAGTTGGAAAAGGTAGTTTTATTATTTTATTATTTTTAATCTTTTTACTTTTTTACTCCAAAAATGGTGAATCATCTCACATGGCTAACATCATCATCTTGAATCCTATTGTTTCCTATAAATTTATTTTTGTTGTACATAATTATTAAGAGGCCCACTTTAGACCTCAAAATTGCTGTAATGTGGCGCCCACTTGCGCTTTATGTGACATACCATATCATTTGATTAGCCAATGTCCTAAATTAATGGACTTTAACCGATTATATCAGGTTACCCACATCCTCAAAGCATTAAACCCATGAACAGACCTCACACTTGCTAGAATTGTGTAGAAAATCATCATGTGCAACACCATCCCCACATTTTTCGTTTTCGTTCTTTGTTAGTATTCATGGGGCAATTTATCGCTAAGAATTCTAATTTAGTCAGATTAGATACCGAACCATTAGATCATGCGCCACCATCAAGGAATGAAGAATATAGGTCTATTTTATGTTTGTTTTAGGAGAAACGGTGTCCAACAGTTCAACAAGGACCCCATCATTACATCTCCCATCACCATCAATCTAGTTCCAACAAAAAACAATCTAAGGTTATCTGGCAAAAAAGATCACCCCTCACATGTTCCCTGTGTGATAAACCAAACCATTTGGTAAATCAATGTTGCGAATTGAGTAATTTTAATGACATATTATCTTAGTGGTCCAAATTCCACAAATCCATCTCTCCAATCAAGAGAAAATCACAAGATGTTATTTCTACATCTACTCTCAGTCACATCATACGAGCAATTTTGAGTACCTTCCACGTCTTCGTGCAACGAGAGAAGCACTGATACAAACCCACACCAAGAAGTCACAACATGCCAATACTAAGATCTAGAGATGGCTACCACCCTAGGATGTCCCATCTCATGATGTCAACTAGGCATCAATATCTCATACTATGAGAAGTACTACCACCCACACTATCTATTTAGTTAGTTGTAGTCTAATGTGCAGTATCCGTTCCAGTACCTCTCATAGCATTGAGACATATCATATATTACAAATATTTTTGCAGCTTAGGATTCAACGTCAAACTCCTATGCAACATCAACCCATCATAACTGAAGTTTTACCACCACCTAGTGTTGATGGCACACAACACCATATACGATTCATTTCCTCATTTGTAGGAACCATGATTCGTTTTGTCTTCTCATCATTTTTTGGTGTCAAGACTACAAAATCCACCTCACCAATGATAACACCACCGACAGTGAAAAACCATATCATTTGCACTTTGTCAACCTTTCTTTCTTTTACGACATGAATCGATCAATCATATTATTGCTTTTCAACCAGCACAACCAAGTCTGAATCCAAACCTCAAGAGCTCACACAACCCAATTAAACACTAGATAATCTTTTTCACTCATGTGAATATATTCTAGAAGCCATGACAAAACCTAAATGTCCTTGTGATGCAAAGCACCATCATTCATTTTTTCTACCTAAAAAGTGTTTGTACCTACTAGTGCACCAACCCATAATATCTAAGACATGTAGTCAAAATATTTCCTCCCACAAGAAAGGTCGATTGGTTAAAAAATCCCATCCCAAAACTTAATGCATTTGAGGAAGGGAACATGTCAAATATTTCACCTACCATCAAGGTAAATATTTCAAACAAACCTGGAAAAGTCGAAGAGATATCCCAAGGGAAGCATGCTCTCTAGAAGAAATAACCACATACACAACCTTATTCCAATAATACAAGGATATTTTTGTGTGGGTTTACTCTGAGATGTCAGGAATCAGTTCCACCATTGTGAAACATCATATTGACACATGGCCTTATGCCCATCCCGTCAGGAAGAAACAACAATAACTGCATACTTCTAAGGCTGAATAAATCAAACAGGAAATCGATAAACTCCACAAAGTTGGGTTCATCTATCATATCACTTACACATCTTTGGTTTCTAACCCTGCACCCATCATGAAAAAACTAGGCACCATCCGCATTTGTACTAATTTTAGAGATCTGACAAAAGTTTGTCCTAAAGACAATTACCCTATGCCATTCATCGACCAAGTCATCAATGCTTGTGCCAATCCTTAGGTCCTATCCTTCATGGACAGGTTTTCTAGATATAACCAAATCCATATTTTCCATACAGATTAGTACAAAATATCATTTACAACCCCTTAACGTACATTCGCATACCAAGTTATGCCTTTTTGCCTAATGCTTGTATAGATTGCTAGAATATACATGTATGCATCATTAATTATTTTTTGTATGATGATCACCTCATCGTATACCCACTCTAAAAATCACTCTCTCATCATGTGTCATAGATGGATCATCTGCCAAACTGTCACCACAGATTTGCTGACGACACCTCTCAATGGTCACAAAACCTCATTGTCATAGCCTAGGCCATATACTCTCCTGACCATACACCTCGTCTCTCTAATGAAATTTGTATCGAGTCATCCACCAATAAACAAATTGAATACAAAGTTGTCATAGGTCTCTTGGTTGATTCCTACCACTTAGGTATCTATCACCTACATGTATTCCTTGATTCCTAGTTGGCTGTATCATAGTTGAACAAGACCTTTGAGGTTCGTGATTCATGCCTTTTTTAGAAGTACCTACATGCACAAAGGTTAGCTCGACATTTTAATCATATCACATTTACACATGTACCAAGGGATCAAAATCATACAACTAATCATATAGCTAATCAAATCCTAGACTGGCATACATCACACATATATATAACCATCAAGATACATAAACCATGAGCATAATATCCATCTCAAACAAATGCAGAAATACATCAAAATCATAGACGCATAAGACACATAAGAGGAGCCACAAAAATATATCATCTTGTATATACATATAAAAAATATGAGTACAAAAAATAGTTATACAATCTAGCTCAAGACTAGGATAAATAAGTCAACAAAAACATAGGGGAGCATCCTCATAATGGGTGCTTCCCCCATACATACATAATATCATCCAAAATATAGAATCGAGGTCCTCCCTCCCTCTCCTAGAGACCAATCTCCACGTCAGGAGCCAAAATAAGACTAGTTGTGGTCACCGCCATTGGTGCAAAGCTGGTCGATGCACCTGCTCAAGTGACATCACCATCTCCATGATGACCTCGCTGAGCTCCACCCAACTGTCAATGGGAAACCCTTTAGTCAGGGCTTTAGATCTACCCTAGGTATCTCGGTAACTTCGTAGTTCAGCCTCTGCAGCTAACAACCGTGTTGGTGTTGCCTCGGCACGGTCACACCACTGCTATGTACCCCTAGCCGCCGCTGCACTGCTACCCTCACTAGATGGTCAACAAATATCTAACAACACTTCTACGACAGTCGCTTAGGACACCCATGCATCTCGAATCATTTCCTACCAAGTAGGCTAGTGGTCGCCCCTAAGGCCCCACATCTGCAAAAAAATAAACATGGTATCAACATCATCATATAAAATAAAATAAAAAAAACATACCTATACATGTAAAAAATATACAAATGCAGAAAATAAAACTCTCATACCTGCTGGTCCCCAAGCATCACTAGGAGGAAACCCCATGTCTAGATCTCCCTGGAAGTCCATGCCAAGGTAGGGGAACTCCAAAATCAGCTAAGGGTTGGTGTTAAACCAACCCTCCATGATGGCATTCCAATAACACCCCACAACACCACCTCCAACTTGTGGCATCATAGGTGCCCACCGTCGCATACGAGAGTCCCTGGCAGGGCCTTCTGGCCATGCTAGAATAGGCTAGAGAATCACAACCCTCTCGTACATAATGCTACATAAGATAATCACATAGAAAAACATTCAAAGCTCGCCATGTTGCACCTGTGTCAACTGAGATGTCATGCCCTTGTAAATGAACCGAGCCTAATCATAGAGGCAGCCCACTTGCAACTATTGTAGGGCCATTATCTGAGGCCCCGATACTCTCTTAGGGGATTCTGACCCCGCTCATCTAACAATCATCACTAGAGTATCCCGCTTAGCGAGATCCATGATAGAAGAAACCTTGATACAACCCTCTTCATAAAGGTTAGGTCTGCAGTGAGCCTTAGTCTCTGCACATTGATGGATATCCACATACCCAGATGGTAGTGGATATGACAAAGCCTCCCCACAAGGTAGCAAACCTGTCACAAAATATACATCAATTTGGGATGATATCGACAGATCAACCCTACATATCACCATACTTGTCGGTCCTCATCCCAACAACGAATCAAAAAAAGCAAGAATCTATCATGCAATTGTTGTTGGTTCCTCCACGATCACTGTACGTAGGGTCATCCAATCATGCTCTCTCCACGTCATCTAGCCATCAAGGATATAAAACATCAATTTTTGGCTCCCTAAGCTATTAAAAAGAGAAAAAAACCCCTTTTTATGGAAATCACGTTTTTAGGCCCCTCACAAATGCATGCAACACATGTCTATTTTTCGAACAAACACACATGTGTGTTTCTATCGGGCCATAGGCCGTAGAAACCAAAGGGCTGAGGTTCACATGTTTGTGTTTAAAACAAATGTATGGAACACGTGTGGTCCAATGACCAAGCCACACTGACCCCCAATGGATATCATTGCGGCTTATCATGCATATGAGGGCCACTTTTACACAACGTTTCCATGCAAACCTCAGAGGTTCACGTGGCGACCACACGACTTCATATGAGTCACCCACGTGACCATAAATTCACAACTTAAAAAGGTTGTACATAGGACCCATGTACATCATATCTACCATACAACTACCAAAAACACAAAGGCAAAGGTATGAGCTCCGACCTATCTCTCCCCATGCACATCCCAGGTACTCTGGCTGAATGCAATGACGAGAAATGATCCTAGAACTAGATCTGACCTCTCAGGCTCGGCAGTGAAAATGAAATGATATTTACCCCCTCAGCCCTATGTATCGCCCTCTTTTCCATTTTTTTGAGCCCATTATAGAAGCTCAGAACCTCCGTTGTCAAAACTAGGAGAGACACAAGGATCATTACCACACCATATCCATCATGGAACTCTCCATTCCAGTGATTGCTAAAACTCATTTTTTGACCCGTCGCACACCCAAAAAATCATTTCATGTCCACCTTCTCTTATTTTTTAATTCATATCATTCATTCAATCATAAATTGTTCAATTCTTGCTCCATCTTTCCTTTATTTCATTTTATTGTGTTTTTATTTTTTCTTCATGATTTTTGTTTGGTTGGCCTTTCCTCTTATCTATTCTTCTCATTTTCCCCTTGTATATTTCTATCCTTTTCTCTGTTTCCTCATATTTTTAGTTACTCCTTATTTATTTTTATAATTTTTTTGTGTGTTTAGTTTTGATTTTTCTTTATTTTTATTACTTTAATATTCTTATTCTTATTTTATTTGTTTTACTTTATCCTTATTTTTATTAGTTGTATTTTATTATTTTTTATGTTTTCAGTTTTATTTCTCTATGATTTTATTTGATGAGCCTCATAAATGGGTAATTATATGGGCTCATTTTACCTCCTAACCTAGTCAAATCAACCATTCTCTTAGCTTATTGTATGATTTTCTAATTATATTTATGCTTATAGGGTGAGTTGAGTTAGTTATGATGCCATGTGGTCTAACATGTATTTAATGCAGATTATTGATGGATTTTGAGGTCAAAGTCAAGGATTTAATGGCCAAACTACAACAATAAATTGACGTAGACAGAGGAGAGGACTTATAGGAGGGAACCCCCCTCATTTATTTCTCCTCACTTCGGATTCCCCTTCATTCAGCTCTGATTACAAGCAGCTGAATCATGCACTAGAAGGCAGCCGAGCAAGTAGAGTAATCTTTCTCTCCTTTCATCACACATAGAGCTTCTTCTTAAATCTATAGAAGTTGGCTTGAGCTCCTAGTGATCTTGCACCGGCTAGCCAAGTGAAAACCTACAGTGAGACTAGTACTTGTGCATACAGCACCAACACTTCCAAGTTTGTTACGAACTATGGGGTTGATAAAAGTAACGTTGGAAGCCCAAGAGTTGCAGAATTCTTGCTACAATACTGGCGCTCACCACTTTTTGGCGCCATTTCCGGGGAAGCGTCAGAGTATTCTATGATTACTGCTTTCTTATATTTCCTATTACAACATTCTAGTAATAGTTTATTTTAGCAAAAGTAGACTAGTCATTTATTTTCTTTCAATTCTGCATTTCCTTGCTTTCTTTTTCAGTTCTACAAATTTTCATTTAGCAAGTTCATTTCAGCTAGTTGCAATTTGTTCTACTCAATCGCAATTTCAGTTTCTGCAGGTACTTTCAGTATGGGAAAAAGGACACAAAAACCAACCAAAAATATTTCCTTTCATGCCTCGTAGGAATAGAGATAACTTAGGAAAAAAAATTCCGAACACCCCCACTGTTTCACATAGCCAACCTTCTCTCTTCTTCAGTGGCTGCAATCAAGAAGAACCCTTAGGTGAACAACCAAACATATTTGAAGAACCTATACAGGAAGAAGAAGAAGAAACCATTCCTCTGGAGCCAATGGCCGAAAACAGAAATGCTAGGGGGAATGGAGAGAGAATAGAAGGTACCTTCCCTATTTAGGAGATCAATGGGGACACCAAAATGAAGAATATAAGTCCTTCGGCCCTACCTCACTTCCATGGCCTGACTACAGAAGATCCTGAAACCTTCTTGTTTGAGTTTACTATCTTCTGTCCAACATATGACTATGTAGAAGACAAGCAAAAGTTGAAATTGTTCCCTTCTACTCTCAAGGATGCAACATTGTGCTAGTTCATGGGATTACCTGGCAACAACATCACAACTTGGGCTCAGATGCAACAAGCCTTTAACAACAAGTATCTAGACTATTGTAGGTCAAAAGATACTAAAGAAGAAATCTTCTGAATGGCCATAGGAAGTGGTGAGTCCCTGGAAGACTATGAAGAGAGGTTCCAGCTCGGTTACAAAAGGGTCGGGTGTACACTTGACCCTGATTCTCTAAAGTTGGTCCTTCTCAGGGGAATTTGCGAAGACCTTTTAGACACCCCCCATCTACTAGCCGAGGGAGACATTTACCAACTATCCTATGAGGACATAAAGACTATTTTTAGAAACCATTCTAGAGCAGCCAGAAAGAAAGGTAGGGGGAGTCAACCCATAGCCATTACCTCTTCTTCTAATTCATCCATCAAAGGTGAAATTGGAAACATGATGCAAGACTTGAAGACTTATATGCTACAGACTCTTGCCATGCAAATGGATACCTTACATATCAAAAGAAAATAAGAGGAAGCAGAGAGGGCTTTGGCCATTTTTTTTCCTAAATGCACCAGGAGGAATCCTAGGAATGAATGCCCATTGAAATCTATAGAGGTTTGTTCAGTCTATGAAGAAGATCATTCTACAGATAAGTGGCCTTCCTTGCCTAGACTTAAAGTTGTATACCAAGGGGCTGAAGGAGTCACTGAACATATCTATTACATAAACCAAAGGAGGCCGCATGGACCTAGACCGTACCAAAAGGGGATGCAAGGGATATCTCAAGCATGATACAACCCCACCAAGTCACCTCCATACCTTCTTGGGGCCCCCCTACTCATCCTTCCTAGTACACGCCTCCTCCTTGGTTCTTCACATCTCAATAGCATGCCCAACCAGCCACCCATTCATTTCAATCCTATGCTCAGCCGCAACCTCAGTGGAATGCATCTCATCAGGGGTGGAGGCACCAATACATCTCTCTTCAAGCTCTTCTGCTTCCACCACCTAGCCAACCATAACCGTTACCTTCTGCTCCACCAAGGTAACCCCAAATGCCTGCCCAGCCAAATCTGAACCTAAACAAAAGACAACCTCAACAAGTGTATAGTGGGGAACCATCATGCCCAACTTATGTTGTGGAGATTCAAGAAATTAACTTGTGATTCGAGAAAGTTCTACCAGATAGCCAGCCTCCACCCAGGGAGGTTGAGGAAGATAAAGAGGAAAGCAAACCTAAAGCAAATCCACCCTTTCCTGAGAGGCTATCCACAATAACCCAGCCTACCCCAAAAGTGAATGAACTCTTAGGAGAATTGAAACAATTATGTATGAAGATACCACTTCTCCAAGCCATAAAAGATTTTCCTATCTACAATAGGTTGATCAAAGAGAAGTGCTTTAGGCATCCAGGAAGGTGCAAGAGAGATGCCCTAACCATCTATGTCATAGGAAAACTGTCTGACCTGATGTTGGGGCAGATAATCTATGTAAAATATCTAGACCCTGGAAGCCCAGTAGTTGATTTCCACATCAATGGCACAATGGTCCCACATACCTTGATTGATCTGGGGGCTGCCATTAATGTGATGACAAAGGACACCATGCTCAAACATAACCTCCAGAGCTCCTTGAGGAAGACCATGATAGTGCTGCAGCTAGCAGACCACTCCACAGTGACCCCTGTGGGGATTGTCGAAGATGTGATGGTCTCCTTTGATTCTTGGGAGTACCCTACTGATTTCTTAGTTCTCCAACCAAAGGAAAAGCTCACTGGGTATCCTCTCATTCTGGGAATACCCTGGTTGGCTACAGTCGATGCCTACATCAGCTGTCGAGATGGGAACATGACCATAAAGAATGGGCACATGTCCAAGTAATTAACCCTATATCCTCCTACCCAGCCCTTGCTAGAGCATGATCTACCTCTCTGGTTGGAGGAGGAGGATGAGGATGAAGTTTATTCTACACCACTATGTGAATTAGAAATCACCATGGGGGAAAAACCATAAGATGAGGATGATATGATTGAAAATTTGATTTAGAATCCACTTCCTAGTGCATCACCATTAGAAGACATAGTGATAGAAACCAAAAACAACCCCTCAACTAATATCTGTGTGGCCGACTCCACTTCTCTCTGTGTTAAAAATATAGAGTTCAGCATAGAAA
Organism: Pinus taeda; assembly: GCA_000404065.3. NCBI lineage: Eukaryota > Viridiplantae > Streptophyta > Pinopsida > Pinales > Pinaceae > Pinus > Pinus taeda. The sequence continues at coordinate 161,387 of APFE030380050.1, forward strand.
TCACATTGAAAATCAATCCATCCCTATCGACTTCCCAGGAGAAAGAGCTATGCAGCATATTGAGAAAACATCTAGATGCCTTCACCTGGAGTTATAAGGAGATGAAGGGTGTGCACCCTTCCATATATACTCATCATATATAAATCAAGGAATATTGCAAGCCAGTCAGGCAGCCTCAAAGGAGGATGAATCCAACACTTAAAGATATTGTTAAGGAAGAACTACAAAAATTGCTTGATGCAGGATTCATCTATCCCATCTCTAACAGTGAATGGGTCTCTCCTTTGGTGCTAGTGCCAAAGAAAAATGGTAAGTGGAGAATCTGTGTTGACTATCAAGAATTGAATAAAGCCACTAAAAAGGATGATTTTCCTTTACCTTTCATAGATCAAGTGTTAGATGGTCTGTCAGGGATTTTTTTTCCTTCCTAGATGAGTTTAGCAGGTACAATTAGATTCAAATCAGCCCAGAAGACCAAGATAAGACCACTTTCACTTGTCCTTGGGGTACCTTTTCATACCGGGTCCTTCCTTTTGGTTTGTGCAATGCTCCAGCCACTTCCCAAAGATCAGTATTGAGTATATTTTCTGAACTTGTTCATTATGCAGTAGAAATATACATGGATGATTTTACTCCTTATGGCTCTAACTTTCAAGAAGCTTTATCTAACCTAGGAAAAGTTATAGGTAAGTGTATTGAGATGAACCTGTCCTTCAGTCAGGAAAAATGTGAATTTTTATCACTTAAGGGACCATGCTAGGTCATGCAATATATCAACAAGGACTGCAGGTGGACCCCAACAAAATTTCCATCATCCAAAGGGTCCCACCTCCTCAAAAGGTGATAGATGTCAGAAGTTTCCTAGGCCTAGATGGATATTATAGGAGATTCACTAAAGATTTCAGCAAGATAGCCTCTCTTTTGTTTGGCCTCTTAGGAAAAGATGTTGAGTTCATATGGTCAGAAAACTGTCAAATACCTTGAAGAGCAAGCTAGTGACTGCCCCAATTCTCAGAGGCCCAAACTGGGCCCTACCCTTTCACATTCACACAAATGCCTTGAACAAAGTGATAGGAGAAACCTTAGGACAAATTGATGAAAAGTTACCTTATGCCATATACTTTATAAGAAAAAACTTGTCAAAGGCAGAGTTAAACTATACAGTGACTGAGAAGGAATGCCTAGCTTTCATGCATTCCTTAAACAAATTCAGACAATATATCACAGGCTATCAAACCTTTGTGCACATTGATCATGCTGCAATTAGATATTTAATGAAATCCCAGATGTAAATGCTCGCATTATTAGATGGTTTCTTTTATTGCAGCAGTTTGATTTGACAATTATTGATAAGCCTGGTAAAGAGAATGTTGTTGCTGACTTTTTGTCTAGATTAAATTTGCCTACAGGTGAAGAAGGAATGGTGGATGAACAAATGCCAGATGTACACCTATTTTTTATATCAATACTCTCTCCATGGTTTGTTGATATAGAAAACTACTTGGTTTAAGCCTAGTTCCCACCACACCTATCCTCAAAAGAGAAGAGTAAGATAGTAAGGAAAAGTGCCCCTTTCACCTGGATTGGAGGCAATCTCTTCAAACTTGGCCCAGATTAGATCTTGACAAGATGTGTCAGGGAGTAGGAAGTCTTTGACATCCTCCTGACCTGTCATGATGGGCCTTGTGGAGGTAATTTTGCATCAAAAAGAACCGCCTTCGAGATATTGCAAGCAGACTACTATTGGACCACTCTTCATGAGGATGTGAGGAGATACATGAGCGAGTGTGACAGGTGTTAGAGGATGGGGAAACCCACTCCAAAGGATGAAATTCCCATGCAACCTCAAATGACCTTTGAGCCATTTGAGAAGTGGGGCATGGATTTTGTGGGGCCTATAAACCCTCCTTCAAAGTAGAAGAAGTACATCATTGTGTGCACCAACTACCTGACCAAGTGGCTGGAGATGAAACCAATTAGAGCAACGACAGAGGAAAAAGTAATTAAGTTTTTGAGGGAAAACATATTCTACAAGTTCAGGTATCTGAGAGAGTTGGTCACAGACCAAGGCAGCCAGTTCACTTCCAACCTGATTGAAGAGTTGCTCATACATCATAAGATCAAGCACAAGACTTCCACTCGTTACCATCCACAAGCCAATGGGAAAGTGGAGGTTAGTAACAGAGCATTGGAAGGGATCCTTACCAAGGTAGTGAGTAGCAATAAAAAAGACTAGGTGGACATATTAGTTGAGACCACTTGGGCCTACAACACAACATGGAAGACCACCATCGAGTTCACACCCTATGAACTAGTCTATCAGAAGAAAGCTTTGATGTCAATCAAGTTTGAATTCAATACCCTAAGGATGGAAACTTAGCTAGAACTAGACCTTAGTCATGCACAGAAGGAGAGATTACTTTAGCTCAATGGATTGGATGAATGCAGATTGCAATCCCTTCTCCATACAGAGGTAGTTAAACTTTAGAGAAAGATATGGCATAATATAAATATTAGGGAGAAGCAATTCCAAAAGGGGGATTGGGCACTACTCTATGATTCAAAGTACAAGGATTTAAAAGGCAAGGACAAGATAATTGGGGCCCTACATTATGGAGAAATGAAATGACAATGGTTCAATTCTGATAAGAACCATTGATGATGAAGCCATCCCCATGCTTGTCAATGGACATCGGTTGAAAGTCTACAAGAAACCCCTCTCCAAGCGAGATTTCATTGAATATCTGAATAAAACAGTTATGGTAGTGGAGCATGTCTTAGCTTCCACTTCACCCACTCACTAAAGAAGAAAAAATAAAAATAAGGGCTCAAGTGAAAACCTCTTTGAGGCGCTTGAGTCCCATCATTGGGTTGAAAACCTCTTTTGAGGCAGCCCAGTGACGTCAAAAAAAGAGAGAAAGAAACAAAAAAAAAAAAGAGGAAAAGAATAAGATCCCTAGGTAAAAAACTCCCTTGGAGGTGCCCATGGTAGGGAATTAAGGTGAAAACCTCTCTATGGCACCCTAGTTGTTTTCAAATAAATAAAAAGAGAGAAAGGAAAAAATGAAATTTTAATGCATTGCAGGATTGCAAGAGGACTATAGGAAGCAGGAGAAGGTGCCAAGGGGACCCTGAAATTCATACCAACATCCATCTCATCTTCTCCACACCTTCATCATTTTTTGCATTTCTTTCACCCCACTGTACCTCTTCTTCCAAAACTATGTTTTCTATAGGAGGGTCTGAGTTTTCTACAGGAGGCTTCTGTAGGAATTATAGAGCCAAATGTCTAAAGAAGGCAGTTTGAGGGACCCTGAAAGCTTCATAAGGAACCTATAACCCCTGTTACCATATCCAAAGCTCCTTGACATCATTTCCAAGCCTACATCACACTCCAAGCATCATTACTATTTTTTCCCTTTCCAAGAAAAAACACAGAAAAACAGTTTTTCGGCTAAAAAAACAAAAATCCAAAAACAAAAGGAGGAGAAAGCACCATCAACTTCACCTAAAGCTTACCTACTATCCCTCCATCTTTATCTCCACCTCTCGCATCATTCTCGAGCTCCAGAAAAGGAAAATATCTGAAGTTTCAAAGGGAGAAGTAGCTACAGGAGCTCCTGTAGGAATTCCTATAGGAGTTGATCCCATAGAAGTCTAGCACCAATAGCAAAAGAGTGCAAATATACTGGTTTAAAAGCCAAATGCAAATCAGCTCCAGCAAAGAAAGAACCTACAAAACCACATAACCACACCTCAGCAAGTAGAGACAGCGTACATGAAGGGAAATGAAAGCATGCAACAACACCTCATAGTCAATGGCAACAAATACACTCCAATCACAGGTAAGTAACTAAGTCACTGCTCTATTTGCATCTATGTAATTAGAAATCATATGAAGGCAATGAGATGGTTGAAATCAAAAGAGGAAAAGGTGGCTAGTTAACTTGGCCACCTTCATTTAGTTGACTCCACTTAATCGAGATGTAACCCACACATGTGCATAGTCAACTCCATCAAAAGTTGCCAAGGATAGGTAGTGGGAGGAAGAGTTAACCCCGATGCAATAATGATGGATGATTATGAGGAGGGGCCATGATGACCAAGCAGGTGGGGACCAATAGTCCTAATTTTGGCAACGTACACCTTGCCAACTCAACACTCATAACTAAAAATATCCATAAGGGTAACAAGCATTCCTCCCCGCGCATTCTCACCACCTTTTCTTCATTTTCTCCTCGTGTCTCAGCCACACAACAGTCTTCTTATGCCCACACAACCTCGTAACCACCATCCTCCATCAATTTCCTCCATATTATTGCTCTTATCATTTTCTATAGGAGCACCTATAGGAAATCTACAGGATCACCTACAGGAAGTCTACAAGAGGGACAACTCACTTCTACAGGAGAGGCAGTGAGTCATTTTGAAGGGAGAAAACGTGATTTTTACTCAAAATTCATTGTCTCCACCTCCATATTTGGTTTTTCCAAAGAATCATAGACAATATGACAGGGGGGTTTATGAGAAAAGATCCCACTAACTCCACCAGACTCCACACACATCCTCAAGTGGTGGAAATATTCACAAGGGAAAACTGGATGAATTTTTTTGAGAAGTTTAGAGGGTTTGGTGATGAAATTTCCCATGAATTTTCTCTCTCTATGGTCCCTCACACAAGAACTCATGCTATTGTAACCATTAGAGGTCTCTCCATGGAAATAAACCATGAATTCATCAGTAGGGTCACTACCCTTCCTCTTGGGCTACCTTGGAGTAAAGATGAGAAACCAGTTGGCCAGGCTACCAAGCAAAATTTGTTCCAAGATAATGAAACCCCTGTGGAAGAAAAAAATGGAATTAGGAGGGCTAGTATACCATATCCCTAGGATGAGGTTAGTTACCAAACAATCAAATACATTTCTTGTGAGGGGAGGTACAACATTGTTTATGGATATCATTTTATAATCCTCCAAGAATTGAGATATGGCATGGATACCCCAGCACATCAAAATCTTAGTATCCCTTATTTTCTCCTTCAATCCCTCATTGACTCCAACACCAAGTTACAAGAAGGAAATTCACACCAGCTAGCTCACCATGGCCTAATCAAAATCCTAGTACAAGAAGCCCTCCATACCCTTACACTCCCTATAGCATCGGAAGTTTTCAAAAATATGATAGCTGAGGATGACATCAAGGCATTAACCTATGATGTCAGTTCTTTTGTCAGTGAGGAGGGATAACAACAAGGAGGAGAAGGTGAAGCCAGTGGTACCATAGCATAGCAAGAGAGGGAGGAGGAAAGAAAGGAAATAGAGGAGGAGAGAATTGAAGGGAGAGAGCAGGAGGAAGAAAAAGAGACAGAAAAGGGAGAAAAGGAGGTAGAGAGGACAGAACAAGGAGAAGAGTCCCCTGAAACTTTGGAAAGAGAAGAAACAACTACCCTCACTACCCTAAGTACACTAGTCAAGCCAAAGCAAAAGAGGAAAATAAAAACCTCCATGTATTTTAGGGCAAGGAAGAGCACAAGAATTAAAACAAGCAAACCTCAGCCCTCCTCAAAGATTCCCATTACCGTTGAATATTCACCAGCTTCCAAGGTGACAGAATCTCCTTCAAAGACTCTTATAACCTGTGAAAGGGGGACTCCAAGATCTTCTAGATGGAAGGGAAAAGTAGTTCTACAAGACCCCAAACCAGACCTACAGGAGACACTGTCCAAACTACAGGAGACACAAAAGCTTGAGGAAAAGATAGGAGGACAACCAGAGGTGAAGGAAGAAGCACAAGAGCTACAAGAACCTGACTCCTAGCCTAATCTCAACTCCTATTACAATTTACTTAAGGGAGGGAAGATAATCCCATAGAAATTTGCAATTCCACTGTTTTTTGAATTGGAGAAGGAAAGAGTGAGAAGACATAGTGGATGCAGATAGACAAGTCCAAAGGGGTTGAGGATGTTGGCCATATGGAAAATAAACTCATGGAAATGGGCAAAGAATTGAATGCTCTCAGAGACAGAGAAGCCATTACAAGAAGCCATCTTGAAAATGAGAATGAATTACTAAGGAGGCAACTGTAGGAGAAAGAGACTCAATTGGCATACATGGCCAGCTTATCCATGGAAGCATTACAATGCACAACACCAGCCAAATCTCATTTGGCATACATGGCCATCTTATCCATGAAAGCATTACAATGCAGAACACCGGCCAAATCTTATGGCATATATTTGAAGGATCAATGGCTTCAATTCCAAATAAAAACTTTGGCACAAAGAGGCACAATGTCTTTCCAAGATTACATGTAGTTCATGGATTTGTGTGACCAAGGCACCTCCGAGGACAAAGAAAAAATGGTAGAATTCTACTTACATAACATGGGCCTCACAGACTTGAATGTCTGGAACCCCAATGTGAAGCTAAGGGATCTGCAATTAATGGCCATGGCATCATGGATGAACCATGAATAATTAAGGGCAACATAAATGAAACGATTGTTGATAAAAGTGCAGGATGAACCATTGATGATAAGAGCTGAGCCATCAGATCCTATGGCACTCATCAGCACACACAACCTACTTGTCAATGACCCTCAGATTGCCCCTAAATATCTGGCCAATCAAGGACAAGCCATTGCACACTTTGCGATATGTTTCGACTACTTGGGGAGGATTGTGTGCATGCATGCATGAGAATATGGAACACCATACACCATAGTTTGTAGATTAGGGAATACCATTCCCCCATGAGGCTGAAGGAGGCATTAAAAATACTACCAATGTACAAGCGCTCCATGCAAAGGCTGAAGGTCAATTGGATTGGCTTCAAACTGAGTCCTCCACTCATATTAGGCATGCTAGAAGGTAGAAGAGAAGAAGAAGAGGAGTAGTGGAAATACATAGACAGGAATGCAAGATTTTATGGAGAACATGAGCAGACCATATTAGAATCTTGGAATGCTAGGGAGGCCACCAGGGCCATAAAAGATGAAGAGATTGACTAGGTTGCTCAGAGGATGAGAAACACCCTCAATAGGGGGTGATGATGAGCCTCATAAATGGGTAAATATATGGTCTCATTTTACCTCCTAACCTAGTCAAATCAACCATTTTCTTAGCTTATTGTATGATTTTTTTATTATATTTATGCTTATAGGGTGAGTTGAGTTAGTTATGATGCCATGTGGTCTAACATGTATTTAACGCAAATCATTGATGGATTTTGAGGTCAAAGCAAAGGATTTAATGGAAAAAATGCAACAATAACTTGAAGTAGATAGAGGAAAGGACTTATAGGAGGGAACCCCCCTCATTTATTTCTCCTGACTTCGAATTCCCCTTCATTCAGCTCAGAGTACAAGAAGCTGAATCATGCACTAGAAGGCAGCCGAGCAAGTGGAGGATGACCGAAAGTTATCTCGAGTTTTGGGAGCCAAGCATCCCTGATTTTAAGGAAGTTGTTGGTAGCTTTAGATGAATAAGTAGAGAGGCCTAGGGCCTCACTAGGGTCAGATTTTTTTTCTTGTGTAAACTCTGCTCAAATTTCAAGCTTATTGTTTTGTGACAGCTTCATGTAATCTTTCTATTGTTTTGATAATGAAGGTGGAATCCTTTTTGAGCTAGAACTGAGTTACCTCAGAGGGCTAAAGCTCTTGGGTTAGGGCCCAATCCAAGTAGCCAAGCTTCTCTTTACTTGTCCTTGTATGCTTTACTTCAGTTTGTAGATTAATTTGTTGTTAGATGTATTTCTTTTATGGTTAAGAATAGGTTGCTTTTGATGATTTAGTAGCTTGCTTCCATTTGTACTTTCTATAGCAAGTTAAGCAGTGATCAGAAAATATTCAAAAGGCTACCAGTAGTGCCTTGGCCTCTCTTCCTCCCTCTGGGACCATGATTTGAGGCAAAGACTCCCTTATTGCCCCAAAAACACATATTTTCCTCATTCATAGGACTTCTAGTATTTGTAGCTTTCTAGTGGGTTGATAGTCCAGTTTTTCTTTACTTTAGATCTCCTTTATCACGTTCACTTCCTGATTTACAATAGTCCTTTTGCATTCTTTCCTTTCCTACAACATTTCTCAGCATTTCCTTCTATGCATCATAGTTTAGGCCATTTTAATCCAAACCTCTGTATTTCCTAGGATGCACTCATTTCATCGGTTGCTTAATTCTTGGTTGACTATCAGTTTCTATGCAGCAAATCTCTTCCAACAATAGGCCAGCTTACTAGCAATCACACCCACCATCTGATCCATGCCCTATAGGTCTCCCAAATCTCACCTCAATTCTACCCTAGTTTCCTTCATTTTTCATAGAACTTCTTCCTCTCTCCTTGAGAAAACCCAATCATATTTCCCTCTCCTAGTGATTCATGGTAGACTATAGGCACCATAACACCTCACTCCAACCTTGATTGACCTTTTCCACCCACTCTCACACCCTCAAAACAGCGAAAATTTCTCTTGACCTCCTCCTGTAGGCCTCCTATAGTTTCCCTGCTTTCCTCTTATAGTTTTCCTGTGTCCTCCTTTATTTTTTCCCGTAGGCTTTATTTCGAAGACCGAGTGTGGAAAAAGCCTCCAGAAGGCCACATAATACCTCCTAGAACCCATCCACACCATCCTACATCCTTTCAAGCTCCAAAACCACCCTCTAACACCACCTGTTCACTACCACACTCACACACAATAAATTAGATGCATGTTGAATTCACATAAAAACACATAAAAATCCAAAAATATGTTTTTTTCTTATTTACTTCCAGAAATAGCATGGGTAGATGTTGTTTACCTCCTTGAGTAGTGTTGAAGGCCCCGAAAATTGGGTCTACAACAAGGGGGATACCCGCCCGGTCTGTACCTTGGTTGGCAGCTCCTTATCAGTTTGGTATAGCGGGTCCGACTGGGGATATGGGACCAGTTTCCCAATTCAGTGTGTGTGTGAGAAACATGGGTATTTCTGATTTAAATGGAATACTTCTATTCTAATTCTAATCTAATGATATGCTGTTGTATTCTAATAAACAGAAAAACATCAAAATTTATGCTAACCCGAGGTGTGATGTTTCTTCTATGTGATCTAAAAAGATTTCAAACAATAACTGGTAATAATGATCATTTAGCCATTATAAGAAAATAATTCAATAAAGATGAACTACTTCGTATAAGAAGTTAGACGAAACAGTTGTGAAAAACCTATCTCATAAATGAGCTATTCATACACTAAGCATAAATAAATATCTATCACCGTACAAAAGTGCCAAATGATAACTCAGGCATCTACGCTGCAATATATAAACAACTGAAAACTGAATATCACTTTAACGCATAAGCAGAAATGGTTAAGAGATAAAAGTACCATTTATAACTAGTCCTACTCATGAGCTTGAAGCAATAATTGATTTATCTCTCCTTGATTTAACATCCACTAAGAGTACAAAAGTACAACATCAGTAGCAGATATCAAATAAACCCTGTTCCATTCATTCATCAAAACCTCCTCTGAGGGTGCAAAAGTGCATGTTCTGAGGACAAGTTTTTGATAAATTTCTGGACCCTTCTCTAAATTCATGAGAAGGGTTTACAAAAATTTAGGATTCGGTTTAAATGACGGTCCTTTTTCTAAGTAAAACTATTTACAAAAATTAAATCTAATATCTAACTATCTCTAAATTTGCTCCTTAACGTCGCAAGCATTCAGTATTTGCCTGAGTAGAGTCAGTTGATTATCTTCCGTCTTTGGTTGAGTTAAGCAATAGAATCAGCAAGAGCTGGCACTATCTTCTCAGCAAAATTGATGATATACTTGAGAGTCATCCAATGACTAGGTGGCTTTACCATGTATGCTTGGTAATAATCCCATTTCAACTTGGTTAACCCTCGGATTGCTTTTGTTTTAGCTTTCTATTTCCAGTTTGTTTCTATCGCTGCTTTCTTGCAATTTTCAGAGCTTGCAGGTGACTGAGTAATTAGAAGTCTTCCTTTTCGAGCAAGTTTTCTTAGCGCTAATCGCGCATCAGAAACTGCCTATGTTTCTTGATCTGGGCTTCCCTGATGCATTTTTTTCCTCTTGCGCCTTTTTCTCTTATCAGGTATAAAGCTGAAAATTTGAAAAAATAGTGATTCCGTGAGCTCTTGACCCTGAGAATTAGACTGTCTGTTTCTGGTATCAACATCGTTCAGTACCCATTCAACTGTGGCTGGATATGAGAAATCTGTGATGGATGCCTCAGAAGAGTTATGCTGCTCTGTCTCTCCTTTAAGTGGATTAGGTGTGCCTTCCGAAATGGACATTGGAGTACTGCCTTTCCTCCTCATGTTTTCCTGCATACTGCCCTCTATAATGCTTCGTCCTTTGTTCCTACAGTTTACAATTGAGGTGGAAGTAATGATAAAAATAACGACAAGAAAACTTTAAATGCCGAAGATATGCACAACACGCCATATTACGTGAACTAGTTCTTCGAAAAACACAACACCATACTTCATTAACAACTGGCAACAACTCATCAATTCGCATTAAAGCGCATGACTAGTTCTTGGCCTAAAAAGTTTTCTCAAATAATGAGCCAGAACCAACTGCGATGGAGAGGTTTTGCGATTATTCTTTGCGATATCGCAGATCAATGTATCGCATTTCCGCAATTGCATCGTGTTGTTCTGTCGCAAGGTTTCCTGATCGCAATATCGCACGATCACAGGATCGCAAGATCGCAAGATCACAGATCGCAGGATCGCGGATCGCAGGATCGCAAGATCACAAATCGCTTAATCGTTATAATCATTATGTGTAATTCATGTGATTTTTACGATGTGCGATATGCGATATCACATATCGGCGATTTTAAGGTTTTTTTAATGTGAGTGCTTCTTAATGCATGCGATGCGATGGAGTTTCGCGTTGCAATCTCGCGTTTTTTATCATTTTGGCTTATTTAGAAGGTACCCTATCATTCTTTGTGCGATGCGATCTCTCTTAAGGTGTGAATTTACTTTCTTCATTACGAAACTTAGGTTTTTTAGATTCTCCAAAGGTATTTCCCTAAGTCCATGATGTTGTAAGTTTCATCTAAAAAGAAATATGACACTAATTAATTTTTTTTTTAATTTTTTACTAAGGGTCCCCACTTATTTAGTATTAGTAATAACATTTCATAAGGAGGGGGGTTGTTGGTGGCCACAACAACTGGCGATTCACTTGGAAGAACCAGTTATCTCTGTGTTTCTATTGAATTTTTTCAACTTCCAAAATAGTAAATTTTTCAGAAAATTAAACTTTATTATGGAAAGATAAAGTACATTATGCTCTAACCTGTTAATGACATTTTGTCTCAACTATTTTCAACTTTGATTATTTGCTCCCTCAAGCTAGTCCCTGTATTTAAATCAATCATTACTTGGTTTGTAAAGATAAAACAAAGTCTTCTCTGTAAACCACTTTTAAAATATGCTCATTTGTCGTAGGTAGAGCCTTTTCTACCAGCAGGCGTTCATAGCCTCGACAGGGTTACCCGTTACCCAGGAATGATCTTGTATCCTACTTAAAGAAACCTAAAACTCTCAAAGAAGAATCCATATCCACACTTATTGCTTTGATTTTCTTTTTATTCTTAAAGAACAATGTCTTGGTTTGATAGCCAATTTATGACAAAGTCATTCACTCGATTTATAACTTTTTTGAACAAGCTGCCTCGTGATGAGACCTCTTGCCTCTTGATTGTAACAATCTTGAGTCATTGCCCTGTTGTGATATGCAATATTTGGCAAAGTCAGCAAGTTATAATATCTGTGATTATGATAAGCTGACTCGTGATGAGACCTCTCATTCTTCAAGATGAAGTGTATCCTTGGATTGTTCCTCTGAAAGTTGTGATTTCCTTAGCAGGGAGGAAGTCATTGTTTTCTTTAGATAGCTCTAGACGACAATGATAGAGTTTTTGGAAGTAGCTGTTCTACAGAGAATATTTATTTTGTTATTAATAGCTTTCATTGTACTGATATAAAACAATTTCTTCACTAAAGGTTGTTTTCATCAAACTTTATGAAGTTGAAACTAGTGTCATATCTAGGTTAGAGTCTTTAACTGTATCTTTCAATAATAAAGATCAATTAAAGATTTACTATTTATACAAGCGAAAATCAAAATCTGAAAGAGAGTTGGCGTATTTTTCGTAAATTCCTGATGTGACCATTCACAACTGGTTTTATTCTAAAAAGAAAAATATTACTCTACAAAAATAGAAGAATAATCTTCTATGCAAAATATTTCTTAAGAACTTGTCCATTGACAGGCAAAGAGTCTCTTTTTCCTACTAAATCCTGTAACACAAATGTCGATGGACCTAAGACTTCTACAATTTGAAAAGGACCAAGCCACATTCTTTGAAATTTTGTATTTTTCCCCTTTTCTTCATGTTCCTTGTCCCATTTTAAAACTAAGTCCCCCATCTGAAAATCTTTTCTGGTCATTAGGTTTGAATCAAAAGAGGATTTTACTAGCGCTTGATGATGAGCATGTGTTTTCTTAGCTTGTTCTCGTTGTTCTTCTAATTTGATTATTTACATCTGTCTTAGGTGTAATGAGGAAGTTGGTACTTCATCAATGTATTGAACTAGAGACAAAGAGGGAATCTTTTCTCGTTATTTAGTCTGCCCACAAAGCGTATATTAAGGATTTATGCCAATTTTTATGATTTTGGTCTGCTATTCTTTTGATAATCTTGATTAGGTTTTTATTTGTAGACTCGGCTCATCCATTACCCTGTGGATAATAATTGGCTGAATATTTGAGTTTTAATCCTCTTTTAAGTGCAAATTCAGTCATTGCATTTCCAGAAAAGTATGATGCATTATCGAACATTAAAGCGGAAGGCAATCCAAACTTGGTGATTATAAATTGATCTATGAACTTAATGATATTTTCAGCATTAGCCGTCTTGAGTGGAACTACTTCTACCCACTTAGTAAAATAATCTGTTGCTATAAGTATATATCTATGCTACTTGGAAGAGTGAGGAACGATCTCACCTATTATGTCCAATCCCCACTGACTGAAGGGTTTCCTCGATGTTAACTGGTTGCAGTGGTAAGGATGGGTTCTTTTGTCTCCCAGCAGTAGTTTGGCAGACTTGACATTTCCTCACGTAACTGTGCAAGTCTTTGAATAACGTGGGCCAGTAATACCCTGCACGTAAGATTTTATGTGCAGTAGCATCTCCAGCATAGTGTCCGCCTGTTGGCCCGTCATGGAGTTCCTGTAAAACTTTTTCAGCTTCAAATTTCTCAAGACATCTAAGGAGAACGGAAACGTAATTCATTCTAAATAGAATATCATTTATGAGCTGATATTGTTTGGCTTTCAACCTTAGAGCTATTTTCTTAGTATGATCAAGGTGTGACTCTTCATCGTTTAGGCTTACCTCGCACATTTGTACCTCTACAGATGGAATTTCAGAAATTTGCGACGCTTCAGCTAGCATTTTGCAAAAGCCTTGACCTCTTACAATGTTTGGTGGTTTAATTTCTATGTCATATTCTTGTAAGGCAGTTACCCAATTGGCCCTCTTTTCACCCACATCGTTTTGTACCAGAAGATTCCTTACCGCTCGAAATGGTACTATAATTTTAGTATGGGTTTTGAGTAGAAAAGGTCTGAAGTATTTGATTGCTTTGAAAACAGCATAAGCATGTTTCTCCACATTTGAGTAATTTAATTCAGCACCCTGCAAATTTGAACTGAAAAAAGCAATTGGTGCTTCTGCCTTTTCTTGATTCATTTGAGTGAGTATCGCAGCATATGACTTATCTGAGGCAAATGTGCATAAAATAAAAGGCTCTGAAAAATTCGGAGTTGCTAAAGATGGAGCATTAACGATAGCTTGTTTGATCAAGTTGAACGCTTCATGTTCATCTTGGCCCCATTTAAAATTAGAGTTATTTTTTATCATCATTTATAAAGGGGATACGATTCGTGAAAAATCTGGAACAAATCTCTTTACAAAATTGATTTGACCAAGGAAAGATTGCATGGATTTTTTATTATGAGGTAGGGATATGTCAGAATCAATGTGAATTCCAGATTTTGACACTATGAATCCTAGAAGTTTCCCTTCACTTAATGCAAAAAAAGTTTTTTTGGATTAAGTGAAATTCCATAACTTAAACATCGTTGGAATATTTGTTTCAAGTCTTTGAGATGGTCGCTTCATTTCTTAGAATACACAGTTATATCATCAAAATAAATTACTACAGATTTATTGATTAAATCTTTAAATGCAATGTTCATGGCTCTTTGAAATGTGGCGCCAGCATTAATCAAACCAAATGGCATCTTTCGATATGCATATGTGCACCATTTAGTTCTGAATGTGGTTTTTAATTGATCATCAGGATGTACCAACACTTGATTGTATCCTGAAAATCCATCCAAGAAAGACATTAATTCTAAGCCCGCCACTGCCTGCAATATTTGCTCCATAGGTGGTAAAGGAAAATTGTCTTTTTGACAGGCCTTGTTAAGATTTCGAAAGTCAATACAAATTCTAATATCTCCGTTTTTCTTTCTAACAGGTACCATATTGGAGACCCATTTAGAATGTCTGATGGGAAAGATTATCTTGGCTTTCAACAACTTATTGAGTTTAGGTTTTTATCTGATTTTCTAAGTTGGGATGGATCTTTCTCAATTTTTGTTGGACGAGTCTTTCATTATCGATCATTGGAATAGTATGTTGGATGATAGAAGTGTCGTATGTTTTGAGTTCATCATAGTTCCAAGCAAAAACGTTTTTGTATTGTCTCAAAAGAGGAATATATGCTAGTTTTTCTTCAGGGGCTAGGTCGAGGCCTAGATTTATGTTTTGGGTTTTGGCATCAGTTCCTAGGTTTACTAATTTGTAATTCAAAGTTGAACTTTGGAGCTTTGAATTGGTAGACCTTTTAAACCGATCTTTCAAAACATACAGGTCTTCTAACTTCACCACTGATTTAGGTATAGCATTGTTAGTGCTATTTTGTTGTAATTTTCGATCATGTTGGTCTTCGTCAATTATTGGGTTGGAGTAGGATCCTTCAGAAGTAAGGAAATTTACGATATCAGGATCATCGTTGAATATTCTCCAATTTGTGATGTTGTCAGGAATAGATGGTCTAAAGATTAATTCTATTGAGAATCTATCTGGACTCAAATCTTCAGAAGGAATGAGCTTAGAAGCTACGTTAGCTAAAAGGTCGGCACTTGCATTTTGGAGCCTGGGAATTGATGAAATGTTGAATGCTATAAAATGCTCAGTCAGATCTTGAACTAAAGATTGATAGTGTTTTAAATGACCTGATAAGCAATGTATAGTATTCCGTACCTGTCTGACTACAATTTCAGAGTCTCCGAAGACTTGGAGGTACTTTATGTTTAACCCAATTGCTTTGTACAACCCTTGGACAAAAGCCTCATATTTTGCTGTATTGTTGGTACAATCAAATTCGAGCCTACATGTTAACATGATTTTATCTCCTTCTGGACTAATTAGCACGCATCCTGCTCCTGCTCCTTCGTTAGATTTAGAACCATCAAAAAATAATTTCCAAAGAAAAGATTTATTTACAGGTCTATCTAAAAAATTGATACATTTTGAACTATCTATTTGAGAAAAAATTTTGACTTGGGATAAAATAGAATGTTCTAAATAAGGTGACGTATGAGCATTAAAATTGCCGAGAAGAGAATCCACTGAGTAATTTCCAATTATGCTACTGTTATATGCTACTGGTTCATTTTCCCCCTCTAATTATGTTACTATGTAATTCTAATGTAATTTGCGTTCAACTTTTATTTGATTTGGCTTACCATTGTAAGGCAGCCACATGTGCGACCAGTCAGTTATGAAGTATCCATGCAGTTTTTCTGACCAATCCCTGCTAAGAATTAAGCCATAAAATTCAGGGATATCAACGACTAAAATATCAATAACTTGACATACCTTCGGGTTGGATGACAGCCTTATGGTTACTTGATTTAGTTCGCCAATGACTTCGACTTGAGATCGATCTAGCTGAACAATGCAAATAGCGGATTTTTGTGGTTGAACATTTAATTTGGTGCATATGGACTTTGGTAAAATATTCGATGATGCACCTGAATCCACTAAACAGTTATGTACATTTTTGTTAAAAATTTCATAAGTAAGGAGAAAAGGGGGAGTATGAGATCTTGATCTTCCTCCAATTAAAGCGATGTCGTTTAGATCAATCTTGTTTGTCGTATTAGTTGGAGGTCTTCCCATGTTCTGGGAAGCTTGAGAAATTATAGCGGCAGGCAAAGGTGCAACTGGCACAGCATGTAATTCTTTCATCATTATCTTTTGTTGATGCTTTAGCTTGCTCAATTCATACAGAGTGATGTTGGCCCTAGTCTTTTTCATGTCTTCTATAATATTTTACTCCATTTCATCCGAGACGATTAGTGTTTTAGATGGAGTTGGTGAATCTATTTGGATCGGGCTAGTTTGAGTCGCTTTAGATGTCGTTTTCTTTGGTGCGACTTTATCCTTTGTTACAGAGCTTGCGCTCTTTGGCTTTGGGGTAGTTTGGGGAGGATCAAGCTGGTTTCTACTTCATGTGTTAACTGGGAATACTTCTTGATCTTCTTCTTGTGGGAGGATGAAATCCCACATTCCTTGTAATTCTACAACTTCTTCATCATCGGTTTGCCCTTCAATGGCAATTTCCTTTTCCTCTTCCTCAGATTCAGCACTTGTAATAGCATTGGGTGGCCTCGAATCTGTGGACGGGCCTCTTTTAAAATCTCTGTAGGGCCTTTTTGAAGAAGTTTCTGCTACTTGCTTTTTTATGTCGACCATTTCATCGGACATGGTCTTCAGAACTTTTTGCATTCCCTCCAAATCGAATGGATCTTTTGCTTGTTTCTTCTTAGACTCTTCTTTGAAGGTGACCTTTTTAGATTTCTGTTCCTCTATCGTGGACTTCTTCTCTAAAGCTATTATTCGTTTTTCTACTGCTATGGCTTCTTTCACGTTTTCGGCTAAGGTTATTTTGTTCGCCCTGTCCAGGAAGATTGCTATGTTTGATGGTAAAGCAATGATATACCATTCACATCGCACTTCCTCACTGGGCTAGGAATCAGTAGGAATTTTGTTTAGAATTTTGTTTAGAATTTTATTGAAACGTATATTGAACTCTTTGATCGGCTCTCTAGATTCAGCCCTAAGGTTGGATAGGTCATTGATTAACGTTGTCGTAGACCTGTCGTCACCAAACTTGGTTAGGAATTGGTGTTGGAGGATGTCCCAGCTGGTAATAGATCCAGAGGGTAATGAGAAATACCATGATCTGGCTGTTCCTTGCAGATTATAAGGAAACAGTCGAACAACAACATCCTCATTAGTAACCCCGTTGAGATTAATGGATAGCATAAAGTTGTTTATGTGCTCTTCTGCTAGCATGCCTGCCTCAGGATTGAACTTAGGCAGCCATTTCTCAGGATGGGCCGGTATTTGACTCAAGGGTGTGGTCATTAAGATTGTCCCAGGGTTGTTCCATGGAGACTGGGCCATTGCTGAACTGCTAACGGGAGGAAGTGTAGAAGATGATCCCTGTGGTTGGGAAGATGAGGATATTATGATCGCAGATGATTGAGGAGGAGTTGTAGGGATTCCACTAGGTGGATTGATAATGGTCTGGAGTGGAGGAGTGGATGGTTGACTTCACGGTGAAGAGGTTGAGATGGATGATGTTGATGAAAGAGTCTCGCTGTCGGACCCTTTAGGTGATTTCCTTACTCTTTTCCTTTTGGGAAGAGGTAATTCGGTTGGCCGAACACCAAACTTTTCACTCTTTAATCTGGTTACGGGATGAGCAGGATTATACTGCAAAGTCACGCTGCCCTGAGATTTATCAGATATTTAAGGGGAAATGGAAAATTGCTAAAGTTTATGAATCAGAGATTCGACTTCAGGATGTTCTATAATAGATTGTTCCGAAATTTCAGGGTTTGTAGCAGCGGTTGATGCTCTGGCGACTTCTAACTCTGGATTTAAGTGTAATGGAGAAGTCAGGGGAGATGGTGAGGACGATTTACTCTCAGAATGGTATTTTGATTTGGATTTACTTGCCATTCATAGTTCGGGCCCTCCTTCTAGCGCCAAATATGTTGAAGGCCCCAAAAATTGGGTCTACAACAATGGTTATACCCGCCCGGTCC
Source organism: Pinus taeda (assembly GCA_000404065.3). Taxonomy (NCBI): domain Eukaryota; kingdom Viridiplantae; phylum Streptophyta; class Pinopsida; order Pinales; family Pinaceae; genus Pinus; species Pinus taeda. The sequence goes on from APFE030380050.1 coordinate 179,604, forward strand.
GGACCTTGGTTGGCAGCTCCTTATCCATTTGGTATAGCGGGTCCAATTGGGGATATGGGACCAGTTTCCCAATTCAGTGTGTGTGTGAGAAAGATGGGTATTTCTATTCTAAATGGAATACTTCTATTCTAATTCTAATCTAATGCTATGCTGTTGTATTCTAATAAACAGAAAAACATCAAAATTTATGCTAACTCGGGGTGTGATCTTTCTTCTATGCTATCTAAAAATATTTCAAACAATAACTGGTAATAAAGATCATTCAGCCATTATAAGAAAAGAAATCAATAAAGATGAACTACTTCGTATAAGAAGTTAGACGAAATAGTTGTGAAAAACTTATCGCATAAATGAGCTATTCATACACTAAGTATAAATAAATAGCTATCACCGTAAAAAAGCGCCAAATGATAACTCAGGGATCTATGCTGCAATATATAAACAATTGAAAAATTGAATATCACTTTAACGCATAAGCAGAAATGGTTAAGAGATAAAAGTACCATTTATAACTAGTCCTACTCATGAGCTTCAAGCAATAATTGATTTATCTCTCCTTGATTTAACATCCACTAAGAGTACAGAAGTGCAACATTAGTAGCACATATCAAACACAAATATCAAATAAACCCTGTTCCATTCATTCATCAAAACCTCCTCTGAGGGTGAAAAAGTGCATGTTCTAAGGACAAGTTTTTGATGAATTTCTGGACCTTTCTCTAAATGCATGAGAAGGGTTTAAATACTACTAACTAAATAACTTATTTACAGAAATTCAAGATTCGGTTTAAATGACCGTCATTTTTCTAAGTAAAACTATTTCTAAAATTAAATCTAATATCTAACTATCTCTAAATTTGCTCCTTAACATCGCAAGCATTCAGTATTTGCCTAAGAAGAGTCGGCTGACTGTCTTCCATATTTGGTTGAGTTAAGCAAACAAAATCGGCAAGAGCTGGCACTATCTTCTCAGCAAAATTGATGATATACTTGAGAGTCATCCAATGACTAGGTGGTTTTATCATGTATGCCTGGTAATAATCCCATTTTAACTTGGTTAACCCTTGGATTGCTTCTGTTTTAGCTTTCTGTTTCCAGTTTGTTTCTATCGCTGCTTTCTTGCAATTTTCGGAGCTTGCAGGTGACTGAGTAATTAGAAGCCTTCCTTTTTGAGTAAGTTTTCTTAGTGCTAATCACGCATCGGAAACTGCCTATGTTTCTTGATCTGGGCTTCCTTGATGCGTTTTTCGCCTCTTGCGCCTTTTTCTCTTATCGGGTATAAAGCTAAAAAATTGTAAAAATAGTGATTCCATGAGCTCTTGACCCTGAGCATTAGACTGTCTGTTTCTGGTATCAGTATCGTTCAGTACCCGTTCAACCGTGGCTAGATATGAGAAATCTGTGATGGATGCCTCAGAAGAGTTCTGATGCTCTTTCTCTCCTTTAAGTGGATTAGGTGTGCCTTCCGAAATGGACATTGGAGTACTGTCTTTCCTCCTCATATTTTCCTGCATACCGATATATGCAATGTCCTAAAGCATAATACTTGTTCTACTTCTACAAAACATTAAGCGGAAGCATAATCGAATTCATGAGCAACATCAAGTAGAAACATGCATAACTGATCAAGAGAAATAATCACACATAACACAAGTTATATCCAAGGAAAAGCACCAGCATAAAACCCCAACCATGTATTATCAATCAAGTGGAAATCCTCTTCACAATACAAAAAGAATTAGCTCTTAAGCTATTCAATTCTCAATGAACTATGAAGATATGAAGATATGTCTCATGAACTACCCAAGCCCTGTTTATATAGGCTTTCCCTATGGTCTTTACATATTTATCTTAGGAAATAATAGCAAAAGCATATGCTATTAATTCCAACATACCAAAAACAACCAGTGGTCCAACTAAGTATTCCTTGAGAACACTAGTTCCTCAACCATGCAAAAACTACTTATTAGAAATAGTTAAGCATCTGATAGTACATTGTCCCACATCTGATCTCAACTGGGTCTCTAATAGAACTGACATGCAACAATTATCCATGAGTGAATCCTCAGTTATCTAAAACAATAGTTGTCACATGCATGCAAGCATTAACAAACTATATTTTATTATTTTAACAACTTGTTAAAATAATCTAACTAAACTTGACTAGTAGGAACTAAGTCAACTGATTCTCTCATTATAGAACTCATGCTTATTCCCTCAATCAATGGAGGAAACTCATGTGCATGCTCACAAAGACTTCAAATTCAAATTTCCTTAATTAATTAACTCAACTGAATTCATTAATTAATATTTCAAACTGTTGTTAAGACCAAAATTAATTTTACTTCCTATAGATAGACTAGAGACTGCTATAAATAGGAAGGGACCCAGAAATGTTATTTTTAGAACTTTCTATTTTTATCAGTTTCACCTCTCACCCAATATGGACAATGACCTCACTAGCCAGACTGCTATTTTTAGACATGCTATTTTTAGCACGTCTATTTTTAGCACATTCTAAATTTAGCATTTCTTGTTGCACACTTTTCAACACTCCCTCTCAACAGGAAAGGCTTTCTCTTGAACCCAATCCTGTAACTCTATAATGTTCTGTAATGCATTCTTAAATTATCATACAAGTCATTCTTAAATTATCATATGAAATAAACAAGATAGAACTAAAGAAACTAACATCAAATATTTAGAACATATGATGAAGTAAAATAATAAAGAGTATTTTATTACACCAATAGAAAGAGGACTTACAATCAACACTTTGATGATGGATTGATGTAGCTATATAGGCTCAAAAACCACCTTTACTAAGGAGACCTTTTTCTCCTCGTGTGCTCTAACTCAAAATATGGTGGTAGTGGAATTCTTGATGGTAGAGAAATGATGGCTAAGGTGCAAGATCTATGTTGTGGAATTTTGGCAACATAATATAACTATGGATTATGGCTTAATGAATTAATTTATAGGTGAAATTGTAGATCTTATTTTGGAGCTAGCTTTAATGTGAAAAATCTTAATACACTAATGTAGTAACATGATGAGGGTGATTAATGAAGAGAAGATCAAACCCTATAATTAGTAATAATGACTTGATAAAGTCCATACTTATCCACTATGTCATTTTGATAGGTGCATAGACATTAATTACTTGTAGAAATTAATGGATTATTTTATTATTATTAGTTTTATATAATGGTATTTTATGGATTCTTTTTGCGTGTTTTGCACATAGAAAAAGAGGCAAATATCATGCTATGAATTTTTGGTCAAGTTTTAGTTTGACTTAGATCATTATGACATTATTTAGGTTAGATGATAATGGAAATAAGGGTTAAAGCTACCATAGTGATGCTTTTTTAATGAAAATGCACAAAACATGATAGGTGAGCAAAATTAGGTCGATAACACAATAACACACAAGATTGACATTTGGTTCTATAACAACCCTAACATGTGAATTCTTAATAATCTTGTAGAAAACCAAAGAGATATTATGATAACAAGACATGTATAACTTCATGGTCCTCTACACTCAATCAAATGGTGTGAAATCTCATTTGAAGCCATTTCAATGCAATCAAAGGTTTTTTTTTTTTTAAGTAATGTAATACCTACACATAAAGGTAGTGGAGTCATGTCCAACCAGTCGAGTGCATAACCATGCCATCTCTTGGTAGGGTTTAACCAACTCCATAATATCCACTTAGTACAACTTCACAAATTCAACTTTTGATTGAACCATCCATATGTTTAAAATAAAAAATACACTAGAGCATCTATGGATGAAGTAATATTAGACGTTTTGAAAATCCTTGTGGGGTTTGCAAACTTCAACATTCTTTTGAAAATATAAAGGGTGACAAATATTCATAGCTTTCATGCTTTATCCAATCTTGTCACTCTATATTTGGAGTTAAAATTCTTTGCAAACTAGTTTATAACTTTATGCAAGTCATAAAACTCTAATACACGCCTGACATTTACTAATCTCAAGGTCTAGATTATGTTGATTTTTCAATCTTCCTCAGATTCTCTGAATACTACATATACACAATATAGAAGTGGAAATATTTGTAACTTTGGGCTAACAAATTCAAAGTATTCCCATCAAATTATGTCATGTGCTTCTTCAGTGGTATCTCTCAGTTATACTTTAATGACACAAATAGTATTATATTATGAAAATCCTCAAATTGTTTTACATGCAACAATATCACTATCAAACTCGCAAGAGAAATATAAAGGTGGTGTCACTAAATTACCATTTATTGCTTTGTGCCCAAATGTACAACTTTAACACCAAAATTTAAGTTTCCAAACTCAAATCGTTTGTTAGGTCCCTATAATACTAGTGATTACCCCATTACTATTGTATTTGTTTCCCTTATTAATATTGTTGTGCCCCTATTTTCTCCATATTGTTATTACTGTGCCACATAGAATCCCTCTATTGTTATTTTTGTGGCTTTATATTATTATTGTTAGCTCGGCTGGGTTATATTGTGACTCCTTAGACTCGTATATATAGAAAGGAGGTTTTGTCATTTGAATCATCCAAGAATTGTTCATTTATGTAATGTAAAGGAGGTTTCCCCCTCGAAGAGGCTGAATTCTAAGGTGTTGATCTATCTTTTCTATCTTTTTGTGATCTGGTTTCATAACATTTGGAATCAGAGCTTTGGATTCTAGGGTTTCGCTGCTCCAAATAGGTCATTGTGGCATTTTCACTATAAATTTTTCCTGCAACATTTCAGAAGCTAAAAAAAAACCATTTGAGAGGAAATCACACTAAACCTCGGGTCCAAATTTCAGAGCTTTTTGCACTATATTTGCGGAGATATGATCTAAGGAAGTTGGTCTTTTTGCAGACTCCTGAATTACATTCCAAACAGGTGAGCTGGGGAAAATTATCATAACTTTCTCTCTGAGCATCTGATTGAAATTTCGTAAGAAGGTACAGAAAGAGGACGGACTGTAGTTTCTTGTATATATTTTTCAGAGCCAAAGGTCAAAATAGTGACTCGTGGCACATCGTACAAGTTCGCTCTACTAAACTAGTCTATAATCAGCTCACTGTGGGAGATTTGGCATAACTCTTCCCTGGAGAATCCAATTTGGATGAGACTAGTGGCATTGGAAAGAGGACGTAGAGGCCTATCGTAGGTCGCAATTTTAGAACTGGATGATCCAAAATTACAGAGATACATCAGATTCAATATCAAGCTCCTACAAAGTGAAAAAAGGTGTGTTGTTTTCTTTTTAATTTTTGCATAGGCATCGTTTGAAAAACATTATTATCGGTAATTGATGCCCCGAGGAAAGAAAATGAAAACACCTAGTAAGCAAACTGAAAGCTCTAGCATGACTCATGAAGAAGAGGAAGAAATGCAACATGATATATCAAAATTATGAGACCAAGTGCAACAAGTGTCACTTGCACAAAAAGCAATAGAATCTAA
>APFE030380053.1:0-62787 GCA_000404065.3 Pinus taeda
AATTATTATAGTTAACCACATTAGTCAAACATAACCCAACATGACCACATTGAAATTTAGTCAATAATAATTAACTTTATTAATAAATTTAATTAATAATAATGTGATGCTGGAATTTTACACAAACGTTTCTAATGTCGCAATGCCACATTACAACATTTGGTCAATCACATTCCATAATGTGGGTGACTCTTTGGTTATGTTTCACTATGTTTAACAATCAACAATCTTCAACTTCAGTCAAACATAATTGCCCATTAATATTATTGATTAATATTGATAATTAAACATGTATTGATGCTCGAATGGAAAAGAAATCTTTGATATGTCATAATGTGACAGGCATTGTCATAATGTTACATTGCACTACAATCTATCTAACATCGCAATGTGACATTTTAATATTAGTCAAACACATTTACTAATGCAGTTGACTATGTTGGAGTATCTTTGGCAGTCAACATTCCTCAAGTTCAGTCAAACATAATTCCCTATTAATTGTTAATCAATGTGTCTATGGTCAACCATGATCAACCATGGACAATGACTCTATTGTGTACTATGATCAACAATGATCAACCAATGTCAACGATGGTCAACTAAAATCAACCATGGTCAATAATGGTCAACCACGGTTGTATTTTGTCAACCATGATAAGCCATGATTAAGGTCTCTTTGGTTGAGTTTGGTCAACCATGGTCATTTAATTTCAACCATTATCAACCATGATCAACAATTCTTAACCACCATCAACCATGGTCAAGCATTATCATCCACAGACATAAAGGTTAGTTAATGTTTCTATGGTCAACAATGATTAATCATGTTTGAATATGGTTAACCATTGTCAACCATGGTTGACCATGATAAAAATAGCCAACTATGATCAACATGTCAATCATGGTTGATTATGGTCAAGCATGATCATCCATGGTTGAATATCATTAACCATGATCAACCATGGTCAACCATGTTCAACATGGTCATATTTGGTCAACCATGGTCAAGCAAGAACATTTCATGTTCTATAGACTCCTACTATCCAACCATAGTCAACGATGGTTAGAAAGATCAAACATGGTCAACTAAGGTCTCTATGCATGATAATGGTCAACTATTGTGGTAAATAAAGATATTTATGGTTGAATATGGTAAAATTTCCTACTGATGGTCAATCCATGTCTCTACGGTCAACCATGGTAAAACATGGTTAATCATGGTTAATTATGGTCAACCATGGACAATGTCTCTATTGTCAACCATTGTTATTCACAATTAACAAAAGTTAACAATGACCAAACATAATCAACCATGGTCATAGATGGTCAACCATGATTAACCATGGTTGGTTTCTGTCAACCGTGATCAACCATGATTAAGGTCTCTGTGGTTGAATTTGGTCAGCAATGTTTGAGTGTGGTAAACAATGGTTTTAGTCCATGATCAACCACGGTCAACCACATTCATTTAATGTGAACCATTTTCAACCATGATCAACCATGGTCATTATGGTCAATCGATGTTTTCATAGTCAACCATGATTAACCACAGTTGAATATGGTTAATTATGGTCATTGTCTCTATGGTTAACCATAATCAACCATGATCATCCATGATCATCCAAGGTTTAATATCATCAACCACGATCAAGCATGGTCAACCATGATCAACCATAGAAAACCATAATCAAGATGGTCATCGTTGAAAATGGTCAACCATCATTAACTATAATCAACATGGAAATTTATTCAATGCTGAAAGGTGTTTATAATATTATAATATCTCTTGAGTTTATTAATATTCCTTGCTATTATAATATCCTTTAGATTTATTAATCTCTTTTGTTTATAATATTCATCCCAAGGGTTTATAATATTAATACTTATCACTTATAATATTAAACCCTTGGGTTTATAATATTAATATAGCTTGGTTTTATTAATCTCTTGGGTTTATAATATTTTTTTTTCTAAGTTAGGCTAATTCTATTAATGAAAAAATATTGTACACTGAGGCCATAGCCTTTGGATAGCCGTGCCTAAGAGTTGGCCAAAAATAGCAGGAAAAGAGTCCAGACTGCCCAAAAAGGGAAACGAGTCCAAATCAAAAAACAAGTGCATAGTTAACTTGCTGCCCACGCAGGGGAAACTAGCAGTTGCACATAATTCTTTAGAATTTTTCCAAAGTTAAAGAAAAATCATCCCCGGAATCTAAAACTATTAGATTTTACTAAACCCCATTAACAATGCTAGAAAGCATAATTCCAGTAAAAAATCTGAGAAGACACATGGCAAGCATTTGGTGGACCATGTGGCAAACATGTGGCAGGCATTTGGCGGATCATGTGGCGAACACGTGGCAAGCATAGTGGCTGACTAGGAGCGAGGTGGACACAATGGGTGTTCCTCCATAATGAAGCACCTGTACTCCTCCATGTCGACATTTGCCTGGTGGAAAGCCTCCGTGTCTTCGGGTTGTGGCGTCGGTTGTTCTTCCTCAATGAAAAACCTGTAAGGTTCCGCCTCTCCTTCTCCGTTCTGTTCCTGGTCCATCTCCTTCCTTGGTTGTGCTTTTCCCTTCTCAATTTACCGCATCCTTGCTTCGTGGGTGCTCATTTGAGCCATGTCCAGAGTTGCATGGTTGTGGCCACCACCAATGGTGGCCGACTCCTGAATTGTATTGGTTTTGCCACAACTAGTGACTGTCTATCCCTCAATTATGAATTCCATCTCATGAAAGTTGATGGAGATAGTGGCAATAATGAGGGACCTATTCATGGAAGAATGAAAGGTGAATTGGGCAGTCTAGAGATGCGTTTAAGGATTTGAGGGAGTAACCTTGGGGGGCGAAGTAGGATTGGATGGACTACCACTAAGAGGCGAGGCATGGGGCATCGAATGGTGGCTATGAGGTTGAGAGTGGCCTCTACCTCTGCCACTGCAAGTGTTTCGGTAGCCCCATATAAATTGTTGGGCAAGAGAGGAGCTGGACTCAAAGACCGAGGAAGGTGGGTGACGAGCTAAGCTACCTCTACTTACGCCCTGATGACTGCGCATATGATGATGTGTTCTCATCATGTTAGCTACTGAAATTTGTGAAACTCTTCTAGAAATGGGCTCAGGGTAAGGTAGAGGCTTAGTGAGATTAATGAGCAGCTCTGAGGAGGAATCAGCTACAGAGGCCGAGTGGAAGACGTAATGGTAGGCCAGGCTCTAGGAGAAGTGAATTCCTAGGCCAAATTAAACACAACAGAGGAGATGGTTGTGTCTCCTGGTGGAAGTGCAATGGATGGGAGTAGCAGAGCCAAGGTTGGTGGTTGCAGTCATGTTGGAGACAACGCCCCCTTAATTTCCATTTATGGTTGTGATTAATGTCATGTTTAGACCAGTGTGCTAGTTTACCGAAGGCCATGTGGGTTAGCCACATGCCATTCCATTCGGCCGCCACCGCCTTATCACTGCTGAGCACCAGCATCTGGGGTTGGGTTTATAATATTAATCTTAGGGGTTTATAATATTAATGTCTTGGGTTTATAATATTAAACTCTTTGGTTAATAATATTCATCCCTAGGGTTTTTAATCCCTTGGGTTTATAATATTCATACCTTGGGTTTATTGATCTGTGTTGGACATTATATAAACTAATGCTCCCTGTGTGTTTCGAAACATGGACTAACTACCTCCCATAGATCCTCATCTCTGGAGATGCTACCAATGACTAACAACTCACAGGTTGTGGTCTAGTGATAATTGTGATTCCCAACAAGTGGTATCTGAGTATAGGTCACGAGTTCAATATGCACCCATGTCGCACTGGGGGGGAGGTTTTTGGAAATTAGATAAACCAATACTCCCCATGTGTCTCGTGACATGGACTAACCACCTCTCATAGATCCTTATCTCTGGCAATGTAATTGTTGGCTAATAGCCTGCAGGTTTTGATGTGTTGGAATCATGATTCCCAACAATCCCTTGGGTTTTAATATTAATCCCAAGGGTTTATAATATTAATCACTTGGGTTTTAATATTAATGCTTTGGGTTTATAATATTAATCCCTTCATCATATAGTATTGATCCCTTGGGTTTATAATATTAATCTCTTGGCTTATAATATTAATAATTTCTTAGTTTTATAATATTGGGGTTTATAATATTGTGATGCTAGAAGAGTATCAGAACCTTTCCAACATTGCATTGTGATAAACATAGTCTCAAAGTGACAATCAATCTCACAACGATTGATATTACATCACAATTTATTCAATGTTACAATGTGACATTACAAATTTGTGGTTTAATGTTAGGGTTATAATATTAGAGCTTCTAAAAATGGGTTTATAGTATTGGGGTTTATAACATTTTATTTGATATTAGGATTATAATATTTGGATTTAATATTGTGTTCACAATGTTGGGGTTTTTAATATTGGATTTTATAATCTTAAGGTTTAAAATATTAATGCAAGCATTTATAATTTTAATCTTAACATTTATAATATTAATCTTATGATATAAATATTTGTCGTCGAATTTATAATATTATTTATAACGATTAAATATTAGTATTACGGTTTATATTATTTGATTTTATAATGTTAGCATTTATAATGTTTGATTTATGTTAGGGTTTGACATTGTGATATTGGAATGGTAGGGAAATCAGTCAATGTCAGGAGTATGACACATTGTCACAATATTACATTACATTGCAATTTACTCAATGTCACATTGTGACAATGAATAAATTTAGGTTTAATATTTTGGTTTATGATATTGGATTAGGGTTTATAATCATAGGGTTTATAATTGTATGGTTCAAAATATTAGTCCCTTTGGTTTATTAATCCATTGAGTTAATAATATTATTAGTCCCATGGGTTTATGATATCAATAATCTCTTGGGTTTATAATAATATGTATAATAATATAATAGGGTTTATAATATTAATCCAAGGCTTTAATATTAATCCTAGGGTTTAATGTTTAATATTAATTTGTTAGTTTTATAGTCCCTTGTTTTTAGACTATTTATCCCCTTTGTTTATTAATCCCTATGGTTTATAATATTAGTCATTTAGTTTTTTAAATCTCAGGGATTTATAATGTTAATCCCTTGGGTTGATTAGTTGTTTGCTTTTATAATATAAATAATATATGTGGTTTATTAATCTCTTCAGCTTATTATAATAATAATCCCTTAGGTTTATTAATCTATTGGGTTTATAATATTCATTAGTAGGGTTTATTGGTCCCTTGGGTTTTAATATTAATACCTTGGGTTTATAATATTAACCCCTTGGATTTATATTATTTATCACTTAGGTTTATAATATTAATCCCACAATTTATAATATTAATCTATTGAGTCTTTAAGATTAATCCATTAGGTTTATAATATTTTTAATCCCTTTAGTTTTTAATATTAGTTCTTTGGGTTCGTAGATTTAATATTTTTTTTTTTTGTAAACTTGGCAAATCTCTATTTATCATCTCTTTTTAAAAACCTTTTAAATCCATTTGTTCCAGGTAGTCACCTGCCCAGAGGAAACCAGGTTACCACTGGTCAGCTTTAAATCCATTCCAAAATTTAAATAAGTTTAGAGCAATCCATCCACTATTTCTATGTTGATTGTCTCTACTGCTATCTCTAAAGATCAAAATAGACATGTTTGTATTCATCATCAAAGTCAAAATTAAGAGCATTCTGGTTTGCTTGATCATTCCTCATCTGAGGATATTACCGGGGTTGGTGCCTTGGGGCTGGATCCTAACATCTCACTTCTCTATTTCATTTTCCACTTTATTTCATTCAGGGTCTGTTCAATCCTTTCTAAGGCAAGATTGTTTTCGTATGTCTGGATTTGGATGGTCGCTATTTCCCTTAGAAGTTCAGCTCAAACTGGGTCGGTTTCCTTTTTGTCTTCTTGTTTTCTAACTTCTTCCCCTTCCAGGTGCTCATGGTGGAGGGTCATTGCCTGAACCACTACGTTTTCCATGATCCAATACTTGTGCATGTTTTGTTTGAAGAGGGATTTTTTTCTATTGGTAGCCCCAGGGTCTGGAACCATTCTTTCCCATTTTTCCATAGGGAGATCTTGGTACCTAAGATTCTCTCTTAGGTCTCTCTCCAAGATGGCTATCCGATCTCTAACTTCCTTCAGGTTCCCTTCCATGTAGGTGTCGATAATTGTCATCATTTGTTCTCATTTTGTCTTCTAGCCTCTCCTATTTGTTTGACCACTTGTTCCTTCTTCCTTCTTAGCTACCCTCTTTCCTTTCCCGGCAGCCATTATGCTTGCAACTTAGTGGTTATTACATGTATTCTTGTGCTCTCTGACCTATTGTGATTGCCTTCCCTGCTCTAATACTAAACCTATGAAAGAATCAAAGCATATGTCAGACATATTATTTTGGTTGACAACATTTTCCCCAATATATTTCTTCTTCTCCCTTCTTGAATTTCCTTCCTTTTGATTTCTTTATAGACTGGGATCAGCTTCATCTCTTTTTATTCCCAGGGTCAAAAGGTAATGAAAGGTTCTTCTCTTGTCTCTTCCCAAGTAGAAGTTCAACTCCTACCTGATTTTCCTCCTCACTCCTGGGAGCTCGCCCTTAGGTAATGGACAGTGACATAGGTATCCCCTATGCCTGGTTTTTTTAGGCTTTTCTACAAGTTTTCTTCTAGTTACACTCCCGCCCCTCCCTCTGGAATTCAATGCCTCCACACTGGAAATTGGGAATTTCCTTTCCCAGCTTTCTTCTCTCAAATCTTCAGGCCCTTGGAATTTCATACCTATGGGACTAACTATGAACCAGATTCTAAAGGGAAACCTACTGAATTTTATCTCACGATGGCCCCTTCTCTTTTAGGTTTCTATGTCTTTCCTCTCGCTCACTTTGTCCTGGGATGATGTTATCTCTTTGAGACCATTTTCCCCCATTCCATTGGTACTGCTAGAGGAATTGAAATAAAAACGCCAGATTTGCTTGCAAAACCAATTTCCTAGAGTCCTACAGCTCAAGCATACAAAGTTATGAGAAGTTAATTCCAGGGTTATCACATACCGACTTGCCAAGCTTCTCCATTCTTCCACCTACTGCTTCTTCTCGCTTCCTCCACTTCCTTTCTCGTCACCTCTCCTTGTCTTATTCTGCATGCATAATGTCTCTTTCCTATTTTCCTTGAGATTTATCTCTATTTTGTTCATGATGTTTGTCTTTACCGCTAGCTATCTTGTTTCATTCCTGGCATGGATCCCTTCCTTCCTGTCTCAGGATGCTACCATCCTGTCCTATCTTCCATTGTGTCTCATTAATTCCTTTCTACTCCTAGCTGCTCTTTCAATAGTACTTCTGGCTCTGTTCTACCACTCGTCATTATTTCTCTACTTGCCTTCATTTTCTCTATCTTGCCCTTTTCTCTGACATTCCTTTCTGGTTCCTCCCCTGTACTCTTGGGTGTTGTACCTCCTCTACCCTACTCTGTTATCCTTCTGATCACTTGTCTACTCCTGTCCTATTCCTCTCCTGTCCTTCCTTGCATTTGTCCTTTTCCCTCTCCGCTCTGGCCATTTTTCTTTGATTTCTCTAGATTTTTGCTTGTATTCATATCTTTTTCTATGAGTTGTATCACGTGTGCCATTTCCTCCTGTTGGTTAATCTCTACCTTGTTTTCATCCAGTTGTTGGTCTTTCTTCCTGCATCCCCAATTCACTAGGTAGTCTACTAGTTCATTTCTGCTCCTTCTCACATGGGTTGGTAGTATGTATGCTATTCTTCTTATATGATTGCTTATCTTGTTGACTATCCATGCAGTCCACCAGTTGTGACTCAGCTTTTCTACTAGTGTTCCGCTCCGTAGCTATTTAATTATGTCTATAACTAGCTTCAAATCTCCTTCTACCTGGAGCTTCTGGTGCCCCTCTCGTATTTCTATCTCCATCCCCCGTTTTAGTACATGGAACCCTGCTTCATTATTCGATGCATTGCCACAGTCCATCACATATACCCTTAGCATTCTGCCCTTGTCACCTCTAAATATTCCCCCTATGCCTGCCTCCCCTGGGTTTCCTTTTGCAGCTCCAACAAAACTAAACTTTATGAATCCCTGTTGTAGATTCCTGTAGTGATTGTTGTCCTCTACTTCTTTCACCTGGTGTTCCCTTGTAGCCATATCTATTTTCTTAATTTGAGTTGTAGACGGTTCAGAATTTGTATCTCTATTTGGTTCACTTTCTAGTCTTCATTTTTCCACTTCTCTAGAATTATGGTCTCTCTTATGTTTTGGACAATTTGGTTCCATATATCCTTCATTGCTCTGCCATATTCCTTCAAAATCAACCGGTTTCTTTCTTTCCATATATTCCATAGGATGAACCCTAAGGAAAGATTCCAAACTCTGTTCAAGACTACATTTTGGTAAGGTTTAATCCTTTTTTCTACCATTAATTTCATACTGTTTATGTCGCGGTCACTAATTTCAAAGAGTTACTGGTGGTGTCGCCACAGGATGTTGTTGACTCAACAACTTTTAGTCAGGTGTCCCATCATTTCTTCTTGTTCCTAGCATATCACGCAACTTGAGGGGTCTTGCATCCCCTTATTTCACATTTGGTCCCAAGTTAAAGCTCTCCCATGGGTCATAATCCAGGTAAACAAAGATATCTTTGGCCAGGTTTTCATTTTCCAAATTTTGTCCCATTTGTTTTTCAAGGTTGCTAGAATTAACGACTTTTATGTAGTATCCTTCTACTATAGTGAAAATCCCTTTAATTCATTTTCCCCATCTTATGATGTTCATCCCTTCTTTGACATCAATCCTCCCTATTACCATCTCCTTTTCATAGTTTACACATTGTTCTATTTATCGTGCTTCTTGCCAACCTTTGTTTTTTCCATTTCCTCCGTTATCCATCCATTTCAGGGAGCCAATAGTTCTAGACTGCATATTCCTCCATTTGGGTGGTAAACCGGTGAATTTCTTAGAGTTGAGGTTGTGGGAGAAGTTTCTCTCTTTGTTTCCATGCCTCATCCCAGAATTTTCCTTTGTCCCGGTCTCTTATTTCCCAAAAGCTATGTTCTCTTATTAGGTACCTATTTGATCTTGCTAGGTTCCATATTTTAAACCCTTTCTTTTCTGATTGGCTTCTCAATTTTCCTTCTGAAGATCGGGCCATCTCGTATTTCTTCTCCCACAACTTTTTCCACAAGTCTTCTCCTCCTTGTATCTATCTCCACTACAATTTTTCCCCCATTACCTGATTTAGGATATATGGCTCTCACAGCTCTAGTCCTCCTTATGTTAATGTTTTACTTAGCCATTTCTAGGATAACAAAACCCACTTTTTAGTTTTGCTCGTCCCTTTCCATAGGAATTTTTCGAAAATCTCCACATTTTTTGTCATATTATTTTTGGGATAGCTTGGCTGGTCATTTGGTAGATTGGAATGGATTGGAGAATAAATTTGAGCAGGATGATGTAACTCGGAGTATTCAGAGCCCTTAAAGTCTAGTTTTCCATTCGTTTTTGTATCTTTCCCATCAGGGCTCCATAGTTAGCAATTCTATTTTTCTTTTCACATAGTTGAATGCTTATGTATTTAAAGGGGAATTTCCCTGCTCTAAATACCATGGTGCTTGCCAGGAATGATTGGGAAGTCATTTGAGTGTTGAAGAAGTAGATTTCCAATTTTTCTTTGTTTATCTTCGTACCTGTTGCTCTTGTAAATTCATCGAGGATTTCCATTAATTGCTTGGCTTCTTTGAGGTTTGCCTATCCATACAACATGACATCATCCACAAATTGTTTATGGGTTAGGGGTAGTTCATCTCCTCACAGTCTAAGTCCCTTTAGTTATCCACTATTCACTTTAGCTTTTATCAATATTCCTAGACCATCCATAGTTATGATGAACAGAAATGGGGATAGTGGATCACCCTGCCTTAGTCCTCTGGACAGGTTGAAGGCTTCTGAAGGTGTCTCATTTAGCAGTATGGACATAACTAGAGTAATTATCATGGACATTACCCATTCTATCCATCTGTCATCAAAGCCATAAGATTTGAGGATTTTCTAGAGATATTCCCAGCTTAGCCTATCATATGCTTTAGCTAAGTCTAGTTTGATCATCATCCCCTTGTGTTTTGAGTTCTTCAGTGAATGGATTGCTTCTTGAGTGACTATAATTCCATCCACTATTTGTCTCCCTTTAACAAACCCCTTCTATTCCTGTGAAATCAGTTCTGGTAGTAAAGGCTTTAGTCTATTCACCTTTATACTAGCTAAGATTTTGTAAATTAAATTACATAGTGCTATCAATCTGACACCTTGTGGTTCCTCAACATTTTTAATCTTCAGAATCAGAGCGAGGAAGGTAGCATTCCAAGCTAGGTGCATTTTTTTCGTGCATCTAGATTCTTCCACTGTGTTTACAATATCTTGACTCAAGAAGCTCCATGTGGCTTGTAAGAATTTTGGGGTATAACCATCCAGTCCTCATGCTTTATTCTTTGCCATTGCCTTCATTGTCTCTTCTACTTCTGTTTCTGTGATAACCCTTAGGAGTGCAATGTTCCGTTCTCTATTCACTATTTTGGGTATATATTGGAATATTTTATCTATGCTTTCCTCTCTATTGTTTTGTGTTTCGGTCAATATTCCTTTCAAGTGTTGTACCAGCAGGTTCTCCATTTCCTCTTTCTGAGTTATCATGTTTCCTTAGCTATCCTTTAGAGACAATATTCTATTTTTCTATCTATGTTGTTGCATAGCCTTATGGAAGAATTTCGTATTTCTGTCCCCTCTTTCAGCCATTGTATTCTAGATTTTTGTCTCCATAAGATTTCCTCTTGTTTTCTTCTTTCCTCCAGCCTATTTAGCACCCTTCCTTCTTCCTCTGCTAATTACTTGGTTCTCCCATCTTCTATGATTTTCTGTTGGATTCTTTTCATTTCTATTTGAAACTTTTCTTGGTATTTTTGAATATTTCCAAATTCCTCTCTATTCCACTTCTTTATTTTACCTTTGAGGTCTTTTAATCTTAGTTTTAGAGTGTGGATTTTGTTTCTTCCATTGGTTCCAGTCTCATTCTCCTTCCAGTAATTTTCCATCTTTTCTATGAGGGTTGGGTCACTCAACTAGAATGCCTCGAACCTGAAGGGTCTATTCTGATTTTGTTGGTTCATGGCAATTTCTAATTTTATGGGCCAATGATCGGACCCCTGGCAGGGTAGGATTATTTCTTCGTAGAAAATGTCCTTTCCAATGAAATGTTCTGATGCAAGGAACCTGTCAAGCCTGGAAGCTATTTGTTTTCTTCTGCCTCTATAGTTATTCCAAGTGTATTTGCCATTAATGGTGTGGATGTCAATCATTTTGAATTATCATTGTATATCCCTAAACCTTTCCATGTCTGTTTCTTCTCGTTGTAGTATGCCTTTCTTTCCCCTTTTGAGGTTGTCATATTAATGTCTCCAGCTATTAGCCACAACTTTTCTTTCTGCAAGTTTCCTAGCTATTACAGTTGAAGGAGGAAGCTTTCTCTTTCCATTGGTATATGGGGTCCATATACTGTCGAAACCAAGAACCATTCTCTATGGCCTATGAGCCAGAACCTCCCAGTGAGTATCCTTTTCATTCATATCCAGTAATCTGCTGTGACTTTTGTAGGGTTCCATAAAATTGCAATTTTCCCCGCACTACCCGTTGCATTAATTGTCATGCATTCATATGTACATTTGACTTTGTTTAAGATTTCCTCCATTTTCCTCCGTCCTATTTTTGTTTCCTATAACAACATTATTTGGGGTCCTTCTCTTTTTATCCTTTCTTCTAGGTATCTCTGTTTACCTTTGTTGTTAAGTCTTTTTATATTCCATGATGTAATTATCATTGGGTGGTTGGGTTTGTTTGATGGAATATCGCCAAGAGTAGGACTACTCTTCTAGTGTTCACTAACATTTCCCCCATAATTTGTATCGGTTCTTGAATATTCCTTCGACCTCTTTTTTTTCCTCCTTTCACTTTACTTTGTTGATCATGATTATTTTCTCGTTGGATGCGTAATTATTCAACCATTTCTGTCTTTCCCTGATCTTGTTTTTCTTTGTATTTTTGAAAGGTCTCTCTCTATAATTTTTTTTCCTCTTCTAGGAAGAACCTTTCATCCAAGTGTCTCCATTCATATAGAAGTTTCCTCAGGATTTCTTCTTTTGACATGGGATATTCCCCTCTACTAATATTTATTTCTGTGACTTCATTTCCCATTTTCTCTCCTTTTTCCTTTCCTTCCTTCGTCGTTGATTCGCTTTGGGTTTTTCCCTCAGTATGTTTTGTGCCTTGGCTTGTGCTGCCCTCCTATTCTTTCTCCTCCTGATAGTCCATTATTTGAGTTTCCTTATCTTCTTCTTCTTCATGTAGAACTTCAAATCTATTTGACATATTTGGTTTGGTTTTTTGTTTCTTTTTTCCTTCCTTGGGGTTTTCCTCAGTAGGTCTTTTTTAGTTTTTTATCTCCTGAAACCCTTCCTTATTTTCTTGATTTTTACTCTGAAGCTTGTTTCTTCGTTCTTCCTCTTCTGTATTAAGAGGGTGTTACTTTAAAATATGTCCATATTCATAACAACTTCTACATCTGAAAGGGATATGATCATAGTCCAACGTTTGTTTCCATACCTCCTCATGGTATTCTAGCTCTACCTACCCAGGGATCAGGTCAACTATGTTCATATAGACATAGATTTTTGCATATGAGGTGTATCTTCCCTTCTTTTTTGATTCAAATATTTTAACAAAGCTTCCTATGGAATTTCATATTCCCTCTAGGATCTTTGGATCCCAGAAGTCCATTGCTAATTTGAACAGTCTTACCCAAACCGGGGCTACTAAGAATTTTTCTTTATCACGGTTATAACATTCCTCCCAGTACCTCTTGAAAAGTCTTACATTATAATGGAAATATGGGACAATTTCAAACACTCTTTCTTTATCTTGTAGGTTTGAGACAATTACCGTAAAGAAGCATCTTGCTCCCAGCTTTAGCTCTATGTGGCTCGGGATTACCATTTTTGCTAGATCCATCTAGTGAGGTCCTTTTTCAACGGCCAAACTCTAATAAAATTGCATATTAGTGCATGATCCTTCATGTAGCTTCGATATCATTCCAGTTTATTCATTGGGATAATGAATCTCGGTTTCTCCACTGCACATGGTAATCACTTACCTCTGCTTCCTGTCGGCCATCTTGCTCAGAGCACAGGTCCTTGCATCTTCTTTTCCTTGTCTAAATTGTTGTTTCTTCTTGGTCCTTCTCTTGTCATTGCGTCTCTATAGGAGGGGATCTCTCCCCTCCTATCTTCCTCTATTATTGCTGTAATCTCTTGGTTTCAGTGCCACTTTCTGACTACAATTTGTGGTTTTCCACACCACCTACCTCATGGCCGCATGACCTTTAGGGTTGCAGAGCTCCAACAAAAGACAATGAATAATGCCTTTAACCTCAAAGGATAAACGTCATTTGTAGATTTAATATTAAATGTAGGGATTATAATATTAATCCCAGTGTTTAAAATTAATCCTTTTGGTTTATAATATTAATCCTTTGAGTTTACAATATTAAAAATCCATTGGGTTTACAATACTAATAATCCCTTGGGTTTATTAATCTCCTTTGTTTATAAAATGAATCCCTTGAGTTTATAACATTGATCATTGTTGTTTATTAATATCTTGGGTTTACAATATTAATAATCCCTTGGGTTTATCGATCTTTTGGGTTTATAATATTATTATCCCTTGGCTTTATAATATTATTATCCCTTGGGTTTATTCATCCATTGAGTTTATAATATTAATCTCAAGTGTGTATATTATTAATATCTTGGGTTTTTAATATTAGTGCCTTGGGTTTATAATATTAATTCCTTATGTTTATAATGTTAATCATTTGGGTTTAGAATATTATTAATCCATTGGGTTTATAATGTTAATGCCTTGGGTTTATTAATACTTTGGTTTTATAATATTAATATGTCAATAGTATTAGAGTTTATTATATAATCCCTTGGGTTATTGGATTTATGATATAGTATAGTTTATAACATAGAATTTAGTATAAAATTATGTAGAATGTTGAAGAACATTGACTATTGTGGTTGTGCATGTGCTTAATATACTCTAATCAACATATATGAACCACATTTACCAATGTTGTTGTGGTAATGCTTATAACATTTGGGGCTATATCATTCAAAGTTTATATGATGAGGGTTTCTAACATTTGGATATAATATTAGGGTTTGTATTATTTAGATTTATAATATTGGATTTAATAATAAGCTATATAATATTGGGTTTAATATTAGCATTTATAATAATGGGTTCAATATTTGTATTTATAGTATGCATATATAATAAGATTTATAATACTATTTATAATATAATATAGTATAATATTTTTAACCTTATGATTAACAATATTATAAACCCATGAACTAACAATATTGTAGTATAGTTTGGGATGTGTAAGGTTAAAAATATTTTTATAGTGTAGTTTATAATATAGTATTTATAGTGGGTTTAATATTAGTATTTATAGTGTTGGGTTTATAGTCTCTTAAGTTTAGTAATCCCTTGGGTTTAGAATATTAATCCCAAGGGTTTATAATATTAATCTTTTTAGTTTTTTAATATTAGTGCTTTAGGTTGTACACATGGGGTAGCTCAAGCGGTAAAGGCCGTGGAAATGAAGTCTCACCGAACCGGAAGTCTTGGGTTCAAATCTTGGGCTACCCCTCCCCCGTAGAGGGGTACATAATGGACATGTAAATCGGAGAGTCCCGCCCCAACTTACAAAAAAAATTATTAGTGCCTTAGGTTTATAATATTAATCCCTTGGGATTAATATATTACTTCTTTTCGTTTATTAATACCTTAGGTTTATTAATTCCTTGTGTTATTAGGCTTATAATATAGTATAGTTTATACTATAGTATTTATAATAATATGGTGTAGTTTATAGTACAATATAATATTGTTAACCCTATGGTTAACATTATTATAAACACAAGAGTTAAAGCTATTTATAAAGTGTAGTTTAGGATGTCTACGGTAACAATATTAATACAATATTTGTAGTATTGGGTGTATAGTCCCTTGAGTTTAATAATATATGGGTTTATTACTCCCTTGACTTTATAATATTAATCCCAAGGGTTTATCATATTGATCCCTTATTATACTATTAATAATCTCTTAGGTTTATGGGTTGATAGGCGGAAGCGAGGGTTTATGCAAATCTAGGGTTATCAGCAGCGAGTGTGTAAGAGGGGCGGCAACAAAGACAAGTGCATGAGAGTAAATCTTCTACGCGCAAACCGAGTCTGCGACAACATAAAAAGGGGAGGAAGGATATATAAAACAGGGAGGAGCTGAAAGAAGCCATGGCAGGGGAACCAGGGAGGGGAGAGATCCCCTCCTACAAAAATGTGATAGCAGGAGAATCAAGTGGAAGCGGAATAAAAAGAGACCCAAGGGAGAACAGTAAAGATGCGCCAGTAAAGGGAAATCAATGGCAAACAAGACTTGGAGGAAGATGTCTACCCAAAGCTTTGAAAAAACCAAGGTTTGTAATCCCCAACAACAAACTTGAAGAGTACAGGTGTTATATGAGGGACCATGCTTTGATAAGTGTGTAGGGTTTTGGCCTTCGGAAAAGGACCTGGCAAAGTGGATACAACAAAGATGGAAGCCGAAAGGGCATATAGATCTAAAACTAGGGGCAAAGGGCTCTTTCACAGTGATATTTTCAAACTTAGAAGATAAGGAAATAATCTTTGAAGGGGGACCATATTTCATGAATAATGCGGGGTTATTTATGAGGCATTGGGAGGATTTCCACAATCCATACCATGAAAAGATGTTAGCAACACCTATCTGGGTAAGAATATTTGGCTTACCAATGGAGTTTTGGGACCCTGATATCCTAGAAGGCATAGGCAATACAATTGGGACTTTTGTCAAAGTAGCAGAGACAAAAAAAAGAGGGAAGTATACATCCTATGCAAGGCTATGAATATATATGAATATAGCAGAACCACTGCCAGAGTTCATAGAGTTAGAATACCATGATGAAGTATGGTAGCAACCAATGGATTACGAACATATACCCTTCAGATACAGAAGGTGTCATGAATACAACCATCTCTTCAAACAATGCCCACTGAACGATGCAGAGGAAACATCAAGGAAAAAAGAAGAAGAAAAAAGGAGGACAGAAGGTACAGAAGGAGGGGAAGAGGGTTTCCAGGAAATACCCAGAAAAAGAAGACCAGGGAAAGAATCGATAAGAACGCAAAAAACAGTGAAAACAGTGTCAGTAGAATGTCAAAACAAGTTCAAGGTCCTACAGGAAGAAGAAGGGGAGATGGAAGAAGAAGAAAACATGGAGGAGCCTATGGAGCTCATAAAAGATATAAAGGAGCCAGACCTAGACCAGGGTAGCATGGCGGGAGGAGTAGACGAAAGCATGGATATGACAGTAGAACAACCTCAGATGGAGATCGATCCCCAGAAGGATAGCGGAAGCGAGGAGGAACGAATAATGAAAAGGCTGTTATAGGACTGGAAAAATCTTGATAAAATTTTTATCCCGGAAGCCCAAAAGCAACTGTATAAAGATACATTTCATAAATACAAGGAAAAGAAAGGAACTACTCTGGCAAATCAAATAGATCAAACAAGATCGCAAGGAAACCCAAGTTTAGGAATGAACAACTATGGCAAAGGCAGTAGGAAAAGAGGGAGGCGGACAATAAGCGAAGCCATTTAAGTGGTTGGAGAAATACTGGTTAACTCAGGCAGAGTCATACCTCTCTCAAAGGCATTTCAACAACTCTCCAAAAAGTTATAAAATGATAGTCACAAGTTGGAATATTAGAGACCTTAACAGTAAACGAAAATAGAGATATCTGAAGGATAGGGTGAAGAAAGACAAACCTACTATAATGATAATCCAAGAAACGAAGATCAACTCCCAAAAATTAGAAGAAATAATGAGAAAACAAAAAATTCATTATGAGGTGATGGGTCAGGATGCGAATGGCACGACAGGAGGTCTAGCAATCCTCTGGAATCCTGAGGAGGTGTATTTTGAAAATTGGATAAGCTTACCTTAAATCCTCTCAGGCTTATTCACATTGATAGGGTCATCTGAGTGGATTCTCATCACAGGTATCTATGGGCCGCACATACCAAGGGAACGAAAAAATTCCCTTAAAAACATGCAAACCACCCGAAAGATCTTCCCAGGGGTTTCGTGGATTGTAGGGGGAGACTTTAATATGATCAAAACAATAGAAGAAAAGAGAGGAGGTATAAATAGACCGGGTCAAGATATGGAGGAGTTCAATGAAATGATTACAAAGAAAAGACTGGTAGACATCCCGACAATAAACGACATCCACACTTGGAACAATAGAAGAGGAGGCAGAAACCAAATAGCTTCTAGGTTAGATCGATTCTTAACATCATAACAAATAATGAGAAGGGATGTATTTGTGGAAGCCACGATAATGCCGGTGATGGGCTCAGATCATTGGCCTATTAGATTGGAGATAGACATCAAGAAAAACCCCCTCAAAAGACCTTTCAGGTTCGAGGTCTTTTGGCTCAGGAATCCACAGTTTATATATAAGGTAAAGGAATGGTGTACTCAATGTCATCAAAAAGGAAAAGGTAAGATTCATACCTTTCAACTAAAGCTCAAAGAAATCAAAGGGAAAATAAAAAAATGGAATAAGGAGGAGTTTGGAAACATATTAATGGAAAAGTAGAGACTAGCGAAAAAAATGGAAGAGATACAACAAAAAATTATTACAGAAGGACGAAACGAATAAAGAAGCAAAGAGGAGGGAATCCTAATTAGCCAACATGAGGAGCAGAGGAAATAGGTAGAGATCCTATGGAAACAAAATTCCAGGACAAATTGGCTCCACAAAGGTGAAAGGAATACACATTTCTTTCACCAAGCCATGATCCAGCATAGGCAAAGGAACAAAATTTTCTCCATCAAAAACGAAGAAGGGGAGAGGATAACAGAACACAAAAGGATTGAATAGGTACTAGTAGGGTACTATAAAGACCCACTGACGAAACCACGCAGATAGATGAGCGGCTATGGAAATAATCTGCAAGGAAATCCAAAATATAATAACGGACGACCAAAAGATGGCATTGATGAGGGAAGCAACGCTAGAAGAAGTGGAGGAAATTATGAAGGGTATGAAGAAAAACAAGGCCCCAGGACCGGGTGGATATACAGCGGAATTTTACCAGGAAGGATGGCATTTTATTGGACAAGAGATATTGGAGGTGGTAGAGGAATTTTGCATTAATCAGAAGGTATGGCCAGGTCTTAACTCTACTTTTTTTACTCTGATTCCTAAAAGTGCTAATTTCGAAACTGCCGACGGTTTTCGCCCAATAGCCCTCTATAACATAATTTATAAAATAATCGCTACATTGATGGCTAAAAGACTGAAACCTATTCTCTCTAGTATAATATCCCCAGAGAAAACCGGCTTTGTGGAGGGAAGACAAATCCTTGATGGATTAGTAGTTACCCAGGAAGTGATCCATTCTCTAAAACAAAAAAAGCAGAGGGGGATGAAGATAAAACTAGATTTGTCAAAAGCTTATGATCACCTAAACTGGAAGTACCTCAAGGAAATCCTTAGGGCTCTTAGGTTCAGTAACAGATGGATAGATAGGGTCTATAATATTATATCAACGCCTAACTTTTCTATAATGTTGAATGGGGCGCCAACTTCGACCTTCAACGCCACTAGAGGATTAAGACAAGGGGACCCCATATCTCCTTTTTTGTTTATCTTGGCTGCAGAGAGTCTGGGAAGGTATTTCAAAAAAGAGCTGAGGGAGAGAAAGATCAAAGGGCTGAGGTTATGGGGAAGCAACCTTCCTATCACACACTAGTAGTTCGTGGACGACATCATGATTTTTTGTGAGGTCTCTCTAAAGGAAGTAAGGGGAGTAAAAAGGATTTTGGATTTGTTTATGGAAGCCTCGGGTATGGAAATCAACAAAGATAAATCTTGTACATTTATCTTCAATACCCCAGAAACGATCAAAGCTCATTTAACCAGAACGTTGGGGTTCCAATATGGAGAACTACCAACAAAATACCTGGGAAATAAAATAGATGTAAATCCTACAAGAATAGCAAACTAGCAGCAAATAATAGAAAAACTCAAGAATAGACTTGAAAACTAGTCCTTTCGCTCACTGAACATAATATGACGACTGATGCTCCTGAAATCAGTTCTCAAATCCATACTAATCTACCCTCTATCGGTAATGGTGGCTCCCAAGGGTACATGTATGAAAATGAAGGAAATTTTCGGAAAATTTATATGAGGAGGACCAAAACAGCAAAGGAAATGGGCACTAGTATCATGGAAAAGTCTGACAAAATGAAAAGAAGAAGGAGGTCTAGGACTCCGAGACTCGAGCAACCTAAACCAGGTTCTAGGAGCGAAGCTGTGGTGGAGGTGGATGAGGGGAGGAAATGACTTATGGAAGAAAATATGGACACAGAAATATAATATGTCGTCAACGGTAGAAGGCATCCTCAGACTAGAAGAAACCCCAAAAGGATCTACAATATCGGAATTAGCAAGCCAGAACAGAGACATCATAAACAAATATGCCTTCTCGGAAATAAGGGGAGGAAATACAACTAGATTCTGGGAGGGGGCATGGCAGCAAAGAGACAGAATGGTCAGTATCCAAGCTCTGCAAAGTACATATCAGAAGGCTATAATGGAGGGGTTATAGTATGTTAGATATTACTGGAAACAAGACGAGCTAGAAAAGACATGGAGAACATGGAGAAAACCAGAAGAATGGGACGAAAATATAAATCAGGAACAAAAAGGGATACTTGTAAAAGAATTGGAGTCAAGGAAAATTAAAATTAGAGCGGGACAAGATTTTCTTAGATGGGGAAACTCCACAAGAGGAACCTTCACAGCCAAAGAGGCCTATTATTTAACAACCCGGTAGGAGAGAGAGGAGGAAACTTTGGACTGGGGAAAAATCTGGAGTAATAAATGGTGGAAAAAGGTTACTATATTTGCATGGCTAGTTGGGAAAGAGAGAATACTAACGTGGGATAAGCTTCAGAAACGAGGTTTCCAAGGACCCTCGAGATGCAGCCTTTGTAAACAGGAGAATGAAACCCAGGAACACATTTTGAACTCTTGCCCATTTGCTCAACAACAGTGGGTTGAAGTCAGGAACCTCTTTGGAAAATCTAATAGGGACCCTCTGGATATTAAAAAGACCATCTTCCAATGGGGAAAGGGTCAATTCTCATGCCCAGTTGTAGGGAGAACCTGGAATCTAGCCATAGGTTTTGTTATATGGCTAATATGGAAGGAACAAAAGCGAAGGATCTTCTTAGACAAACCCAATCCACCAGAAAAGATATGTAGAAGAGCACAAAAATTAATTAGGGAGACTGTTTTGGCTGAGACATAGGAGGAAGAGGATTGGAGAGCGAACCTTGATGAAGGATGAATCCTAGCTAATCTAAATATGGAATATGGTATGGTGTATCCCTTGAAAGAAAGACATCAACGATCTCAGACCCAGAGTCGAGAGCAATGCAGTTATCCCGGGAAAAACTTCTTTAAATGGAATTTTGACGGGGCTTCCAAAGGAATCCTAGGGTTTGTAGGCTTTGGAGGTATCTTTAGAGAAAGTGAGAGACGCACTAGATGGGTGTATGTGGATTGGGGATGCATAATGACCAACAATGAAGCAGAATTGATGGATGTATACCAAGGTCTTAGAATAGCAGTAAGAAATGTCTACACAAACCTGGAAATTGAAGGCGACTCGCAGATAGTAGTTGAAATGCTTAGAAATCTCAATAATTGGAAATGTGGGATCAAGTTGCAAGAAGCTGGAGGATGGCAGGGATCATTCAAGACTTGGCAGACATATTAAAGAGAATTGAATATAAAATCATCAACCATGTTAGGCGAAAAGGAAACAAAGCTGCAGACTTCCTTGCAAATTGGGGATACAAAGAACAGGGAGAAAAGTTGGATAGCATCTGGCCAACAGTAACGAATAGACCAGGATGGGAGAACCTCATCACAATAATCACTCAAGACCATAATGGAACAACAAATCTATAAAAAGGATCCCCAGAGGCCCACAATCGAGGTGAAAATGGCGATGATGAGGATGATTAATATGACAAGGGTGAAAGGCCATGATAAGCCATATGGTATACGAGTAATGATGTCGGCGAACAGGAAGATCCACAGAGGGGATATAATCCCAAGGAGGAGCAGAGATGGAGTAATGAAAATCAGAAGTGGTGGTAGAAACGCTTCAGTGATGGGACATGGGTACGATGACACAGAGGTAAGACATGGGGGAGTGGATGATTATGAAAACTGCAGGTGGCAGAGGGAAGTGGGGAAGAGGAACAAGGATGGGCGGCAAGGAAAAAAATATGAAGAAGGAAGGAGGCGCGAGGGAAGGAATTTGGTAAATGCAGACGGAGGGAGAGTGCAAAGAAGCAGAGTGGTGAAGACCATAGCAAGGATTAAAGCAGGAAGGAGAAGGCAAAAAGACAGTCTACCCATCCCCGAAAGGACTGGACGAAAGCCAATAGTGAGAAGAATGAGGAGGGAAGTGACGGAGACGAGCAGGGGCGGAAAGGGAAGGGGTAAGGAAGGAAATATGGCTACCTCTTGGGAAGCATGGGAATAGTATCAGACAGGTATGGACAGGCTGGAAGAAGAAGAGGAGATGTATAGCTCAGAGCAGGATGGTCAAGAGCAGCTAAGGAGGAGTGTAATGAGGAAAGGGAAGTCCCCTAGGGATAGGCATCGGCTAGAAATGAGGAATAGAGAGAAGAGAGGCAGAGGACAAAGGGAGGAAGGGACCTCAGTGTCCCCTCTGGCATAACGTGCCAGGGTAGCAGATTAAAGGAGGATAACAAAGGGATTAGAGGATGGGGATGGAAGTGAAAAGGTAGAGGGAGAGGAAGACCGACTGGAAATCAGGAGAGAAGCAAACCATCACTGGTGGGTAAAAGAAGGGACAGGAAAATGCTGAAATGGAGGGTCCAGCATGTAGAGAGTGCTTACAGTGAAAACACCGACGAGGACATTCGGAAAATTATCCAGAGAATGGAGGAAGAAGCTATTCAAGGACAATCAGAATCTGAAATGAATGATTGGGAATACTTGTTGTCGGATCCAGGGAATACAAGAGGGCGCATGTCCCTGTATAAACATGCACCACATATATACTAGGTTATGAAGAGGCTGTTGGCAAAAGCAATGGAGCAGGTTGCAATGGAGATGGCTGAATTAGCCCAGGGAATTCCTAGCTTGGGAAAGAGATGCAAAACATCCAGGTGACCCTTCTTATGTAGGATAACAAACTGGAAGAGATAAAACAACAGATAAGGAAGATCGACACAGGAATAAAGGAAGAAGGCGACCAGCTAGAAGCCATGGCAGACTGATACTTGGAGATATGTATAAATGTTCATAATTAGGATGCAAAGAGTGAGTTCTAATTTTTGTTATAATATATAATGCAGATAAGATTTAGTAGTAATCTCTTTGATTGTTTAGTATACTTAGCCTGGACAAGAAGACTCAGCGTTTTTTGTTTATGGATGGTTGTTAAAAACTTAAGGTGGCCAACAGACCCGGTTTCCCTTCGGGGCAGGTTGAGGCCACCAAGTGCATGTACAGGTTTCAACTCGAATTAATAGAATATGAATGGACCCGTGATAGCTTACAAAAAAAAATAATCTCTTAGGATTACAATATTATTATCTTTTAGGTTTATAAGATTAATTACTGGGGTTTTAATATTAATGTCTTTGTTTATAATATTAATCTTTTGGATTTATTAATCACTTGAGATTATTATATAAATAATCCCTTGGTTTTATAGTAATAATTATTTGGGTCTATTAATCTTTTATATTTATAATATTAATGTCTTGATTTTATTAATCTCATGGCCTTATAATATTAATAATCTCCTGGATTTTTAATTTTAATCCCTTAAGTTTACAATATTAATAACTTAGGTCTATTAATTCTTTTGTTTTTTTTTTTAATGTGGTTCACAGACACTAAGCAGTCACTACATCTATTATAAAATTCAGGTAGATCAACGTGCCGACCAAACTAGTAAAGCCTAACCCCAAGGGCATCAAGGAGATTTGACCCTATGACCTCCCGATAGGAGAAGTACTTAGCAACAGTAACTCAACCAACTGAACTATCGTGAATGGTGCCCTTTCGTTAATTTATTATTAATGGAATTAGGTTTATATATATAATATATATATATATATATATATATATATATAGTCTCCATATAGTCAATATTATCAATATTTATCAATATACTCCAACTAAATGTATATAAAATATTATTGACAATTATATTTAAAAGTTATTGACATAATGGGAGACAAACATAAGGATTATAATAATATAATTAGATGCTATTATGTTAATACGTTAATTATATTATAATCTGAAAATATAACTATTAATATAATATTATATAATATATTAATATAATATTAATAATAATCATAAATATATAAATATACAATAATATGGTAGTTATCATTTATAAAATGATTAATAATCAGAAATAGTTAGTGTTTAGCATATATGCCTAATAATTATTAATGTGGTTGATATATGCTTATGAGTATATATCAAACACAGTTACAAATGTGGTTATAGATGTGATTCATATACGACTATTGGTGTATATCATCCACATTGGTAAATATGGTTGTGCCAGTATTTAAGATTGATGTATTTGATCATGATCAACATCCACTAAGACCTATGTGAATCTAAGAAGGCATGAGATTAATGCCAATTATTTAACATTTTATTTCTATACTCGAAAGGTCGTTTTGTTGACTTAAAAGGTCAAGAAGAATAGTAGTGTGACAAATATTTTGAAAATTAGATGAATGTGAGTATAAGATGGACAATCTAAGAGAAATTTATTTTCAACTTTCACCCTCTTAGTATTGACAAAGTGACAAATTCTTTCATCCCATAAAGTTTTGTGAATGGACCAACACCCAAATTCACTATTAAGCTAACAAGAATTAGTTGTAATTTGAGCAACGTTCATTTTCGTTTTAAAACCAAGCCAAATATATATTTTTTATTTTCAATATTGGGGTTGATCATCTCCTTATAATATGTTAGTTTTCTTTTCCCCTCTAACTGTTTTATGTGCCAAAATT
The DNA here is from genome assembly GCA_000404065.3 of Pinus taeda. NCBI lineage: Eukaryota > Viridiplantae > Streptophyta > Pinopsida > Pinales > Pinaceae > Pinus > Pinus taeda. The sequence continues at coordinate 24,342 of APFE030380053.1, forward strand.
TCTCTTTAAATTTCAAAGTAGTAATATTTTAATTTTTTCGTTCTTTTTCAAAATGATGTCCTCCTTTTCGTGCTAATGGCCTAGCCAAAACTAGGCATTCTTATGCCATTCTAATTTGAGCCAAAGGTGGAGGTTTTTTCTAGAGTTAGAAGCAATTTTAGGAAACCTCTTGGCTTCCATGCTATATAATGTTTTCTTCTTTATAAGATACCTAGTTGAATAGGAATGGAGGGTAGGGGGTATTTCCTTTAATCTTGAGATTGTAGATTATAAATTACTTTTGGATATGTTCGATATTCTTCCATGACTCTCTAGCTATATTATAACCCCAAACTTCACATCCATCTAAAATAACATGAGTGATAAGAGTCTCAAAAAGGAGTTTCTTTCAATCTGATATCAAAAGATCTGTTGAATTACAAATGTTTGAGGCTCATAGTAAGCTTTCCATCATCCTTTTATCTTTTGCCAGATGTTATAATTCCAATTCTTCTTGTGACGGATGTTGATTCTCATATATTTGTATGAAGGAACTTCCTCCAAGTATTTATTTTCATATAAGAAAGTATCATACATGATATTTTTGGATTCAAGTATCATGACTTTAGTTTTTTCGATATTAAAAGCCAAACCCATCATGGTGCGAAAATCATGGATATTTTTAGTTGGTTTTTGAGATCATGCTCCAGCCATAGGGCTTCAAACTACAAAACGCATAGGTTATCATAAGATCATGGTGGAAGGCAATTCACATCTCATCATCATCCTCTTAAAAAAACTATTGAATGGAACTCACATAGAAAAAATCTCTTCAAGTTGGCATTTGGAAAGGTTCCTCTCTTGCATTGTCACTCTTCTTTCCTCTTCTGAGTCATTATTCCCTTGCATATCAAGTGTTCCAATAAAAAGGTCATTCAGTGTCTAACCAACCTTGGTTCCTTATAACATTCTATGATCCACTCCTCTCGTTATGATCAAATATTTACCCCTCCTCCTCCTACATTGCCAACAACTTCTTCATAAGGGGATGGATCAAGAAGGTTCTACCTATGAAACCAATCTCACACTCGCCCTGCTTCAAGTGTTATTACAAGGTGTTAGAATGTTAATATAGGTCATGCTAGGGGAAATTTTTTCATTGTCAACCTAATCATTAGCATGGGGAGGTGAGCCAACCCTAACTTCCACCTACCCAAAAATTGCAACCAAGATTGTGCCACACTGCGCAACTCAAGTGACATAATATTTATCGAACATGCACTGTATCATGCTATCACTAATGATCCAAACTCTGATGGGAATCAAGAAATGCAGGAATAAGTATGTAAATACACCCTCGCTTTCAAGCAATTTACGTTATAAGTTATCATAGAAATGAAAACTTGCTAATTTGTTCCTTATTATGCTAGGGTTTATTATTGTTTTTTCAGTGGAACCTGCAAGCCCTCCTAACCTCAGCCCCCCCCCCCCCACCCCCCCTTGAACCATTCTCTAGAATTACTCTACCATGCTTGGTCTGATCGCACTACTTTGGGTTAGTCATGGGAACAGGTCACACTAATTGAAGGTACCTCGACAACCAAACCTAAGCGAATGGAAGCTCTGGGGTGCAACTCAGTGGTCGACTCTCACCTTCAACATTCTCAAATAATTGCAAGGTTAATGATAAGTCAATCCGACTAGATGCTTAACTCTCAATTCCATTTCTCAAAACATGTTGTTGGGAGCATTGGCTTGGATTGGATTTGGGCCTTCATCCACCTCCTCAAATACTCTCCCTCACCTTGGCACTCCAGGCTTAATTCTTGTGGGTGCATCTTTACACATAATCCTTGGTCTACCTATGCTACACACTTCTCGTTCATCTCTAGTGGGTGCATCTCTGCCTTGTCATAGGGATTTTTGTAGCCACTCTCCTTCATATCTTGGCTTTGTGCCTACATTATCTCTATGTTTTGGATTTTCATAACACTACTCACTTAGTCTGATGTCCACTACTTCGTTGCATATTACTTTTTTTCTTCTAAACATAATCCCTTCACAAAATGCTAGGTGTCGACATGGTTCCTCCTTTGACGGGAGGTAGCTCATGTGGTTACTAGCAAGCTCATGACATTCTCGAATTATATTGTGATTGTCTCCAAACCACATTGTGACCAAATATAATTGGAAATTCACCGAGCCTCTCAGAAACCTTGGAAAAAAGGGAGGAATGCTCTAATTCAAAAAAATTGGAATTTGTGGTTGATACGCTTCTTGATCTGAGGCATTCCCGCGAGAGGGAAAACCTTTACATATGCACAATAGAGCACTATTGGCTTATGAAAATTATAATTGTAAAATATTTTTTGGAAAAGAATAAATGCAAGCCATATTTGTCTTATAAAATAGATCATATATAAGAAGAACACAAAGCCATGTTTCTAGAACATTTAAACATAGCAGTGAAACTAACCAAAATTTAAGCGCTCCTAACTAAAAAAGAACCAACTACCCCAACTCACCTTTCACCTATAATAACTCACCAAAAAACTCTTTAATAATTTATATATGATATAATTTTAATTATTTTATATATGATATAATTTTAAATTAATAAATTAATAAATCTAGAAATATATATATATATATATATATATAATTAAATTTTAAAGAAATAAAAATGAGTCTACAAGAAAAACAACTAAGAAGATCGACCCGATGAGTTATTCCTTTTCATTTACATAAAACACGAACTTACTTGATATGGATTATTCCTTTTTCATTTTTTCATAAAAAAAATTATTTTCATTTACATAAAACACGAATTTTAAAAAAGTACAAGTCAAAATTCTAACATTTTCTTCGTATTTGGTGATGATCTAACACACTTCTTCAAATGTTATATAACTCATCATTCTACAGTGTTCTATAGTCCAAAGTACGTTTAAAATATCAGTTTTTAAAAAGAGTTCGATATTTAAGGCAGTTGGGAATGTTGTTCTGGTTCGATTCGTTCTACGAAAAATGAAATGCTAATATTATTTTTTTTTATTAGAAATAAAAATTTCGAATAATTTATTTAATTATAAATGTGTATTTTAAAATACCATTTATATTCATATGCGTTTGATTTAATAAAAGTGATTAATATTTAGAAAAACATAATTATGAAAAACTATAGTTTGATAAACATATCGAAAACGTTTTATATATAATTTGTCTTCTCACTAGTTGAATATACTATTTGAAAAAATTTCTTCAAGTAGATTTTTTTTTTACAAAAACCATAATTATTATAATATTTAGAAAACATAATTATGAAAAACCATAGTTTTATAGTTTGAATGATGAGCATCCAATTGAAAAGGCGATAATTTGGAAGTATTTTTTAATTTATTTTATTTTGTGGACAGAGAAAAACATTTTGAGTTTCTATTTTATTTTATTTCATTTAAAATTAAGGCTGACTTAGCCATTGTTCTTTAAAATTACTCAAGCAGATCAAGATAGGATTAGTTATGGACTTGTTTAAAGAAACTGTTAGACAACTGAAAAGTAACTGAGGAACAGTTCCTCAACTGTAAAGAAACTACTAATAATGCATTGAAAAAGGAAAATGAGAGCTCATGAAGGGGCTGCCCTATGAGAGAAGAGAGAGCTCAAAATTTGTAATTTACAATTGTTTTGAACCTCTATAAAAGTAAACAATTCTAGAATCTGTCATTAAGGAAGCAGGATAGTTTTTTTTTCCCTTGTGCATAAGTGTTTTAGGGATCGTAATGAAAGCAAGACAGTGAAACGATACATTAAGAATCCAAATAGCGTAAATAAGAAACTTGTAATGGAAAGCATCTTAAACCAGGAACCAGACAAAGTTAAACGAGCGTATACAAATCATTTTTCCTTTTCCTCAACAAAAAAACAACCACATACTTTTATATTCAGCATTCAAGCATTCCTGTACATTTCATTTTCTTTTCCCCTTTAACAGTTCACTGTACAAAATCTATAACCCTAAAATCATGGAGGGTTTCAAAACCCATGCGAACCAAAAACATTATAGTTTACAGATTAAACACTAATAAAACAGTGAGGGCATGAACACCTCTAGAACCACACACATACATGGAGGAATCAAAATCCCAAGGGTTATAACCGATTACAAACAGAACAAGCAATAGAGCAAGCAATAGAAGATTACATCCATGGAAAGCCCCTACCCAGGTTTTCCCTAGGTCCATGAATAGTCCCAAGTATGAAGCCATGGAGCAGCATTCCCATGGAAGGACCTGCAGACCACCACGGAACAGGGCAACAGTTAGGCAGGGCCACGAAATCAAAGCACAGTGAACAAAAAACTAAGAGAGGAGTGAGGAATTACCTAGAGGAGGTCCAATTTCGCGATGAAGGAAGAGAGCCGAAACCCACAAAAGATGTTTTCTCCAAACAAAAATGCCATGAAAGCATTTTGACTGCTCACCAAGGAGCCAGAACATTAGAGCCTCAAAAAGGAAAGGTGAAATTGCAACCAGAACGAGAGGATTACCTGAGAGCGAGTTCGTTGAGCTGTCATGTGCAACAAGAAGGTGAGAACCTGTGTTTGCAGAGCTAAATCATTACCAGACCCAACATTAAACCCACAAATCACCACAAAACAGAGCAGAAACGAAATATGAGCCAAATGACAAAGACAAATAGACTTGTAGGTGGGAAAGCAACGTGAAACCCTCCAAAAACTAGAGGAGTGAATCACCACAGAGAGTTAAGCATAACAAACCACCATATGGGACAAGCAAGGCGCAACACTCACCAACCATCGTAAGAACCAGGCGAAAGGACCGAGGATTCATAGATCCAAACCAAACCATAGCAACGAAAGAATGAATTCTAAATAACCTCAGCAAATGTGATAACCTGTGGTTACAAGTCCGAGGCCAGTATAAAGGGTAGAACACCATAAAAAGCATTAAAACCATATAACAAAATCCCTGCCTCTCACTTTAATTTGAAAACGAAAGAGTTAAACGGTCGCTGCTACGTGTCCCTTCTCGGGATCGCCACCAATTTTTTCTATCAGAGCATATTATTCCTTTCTTTCAGTAAACATGGAGGTAGGAAGAAGGGGTCAAGGAAGAGCCATTAGAAGAGTAGCAGATGAAGGGTTACAAGAAGAAATTAGGATTTTAACTGCATGTTTGGAAGCAGTGGAAACAGGAAGGTGTAGAGATCCGAAAGGTGGGGATGACAAAGAGGAGGAAAACACAACCATGACAGATGGGTCAGATGACGAAGGACCAGAGATTAAACTATTGAGGTAAGTTTTGCTGGCTAGTAGTAAGCCAAGACCAGAGATTTCTAATTATGATGGCAGTTTGTCGACAGAGGCATTGTTAGATTGGATAAGTCAACTAGATAAATATTTTGAATATGAAGAAATCAGTGAAGACAAGAGGATCAGGTTTGTTGTCACCAAGTTGAAGGGACATGCAACACTATGGTGGGACAATGTATAGGGATAAAGGAGGAGATTGAACAAACCATTGATTAAAAAATGGGACAAGATGATTGCTAGAACAAAGAGAAAACTTATGCCTAAGGATGATCAAATTGCCCTTTAGAGACAAGTACAGAACCTGAGGGAGAGAATGATGACTATAAAGGAATATACTTAAGAATTTTATAAAGTAAACCTGAGAGATGGTTATGTTGAAGATAGTCCTCAGAAAACAACGAGGTTTGTAAATGGTTTACGGATGGAGATCCTAGATGAAATTAGTATTCCTTCCGCTAAGGCCATAGAGGAAGATTATCAGAGTGCTTGGAAGGTGGAGGAAAAGATTGCTAGGAAACATAATGCTAGAATAGGACGTGGTTCTAGTAGAGCTTGGGGGAAAACCTTTGGCAGAGGTAGGACATCCAAACAACAATGAAGAGGGTAGTAGTTCAAAGACTTCAAGATAGACTGAAAGGGAAGGTAACACCAAAGGAGGAAGGTCATACCAATGAGGAAGAGGTAATGAAAGAGGTAGAGGAAATGCCAATTAGTGTTACAGGTGTCACAAGTGAGGACACAGGTCCTTTGAATGTCCTGAAAATGAACAAACTGGGAAGAGGGGAGAATATGTGACTCAACTCGATTAAGCAGAGGCACCACCACAAGAGGTGGAAAATATGCCAGAAATTGGGGAAGCCTTGGTTTTGTACAAGGTACTATTGAAACCGTCAAAGGAAGTAGCTGATCAGACACAAAGGAAAGCATTGTTTCGGACTATGTGCAAATCGCATGGTAAATGCTGCAAATTAATCATAGACAGTGGAAGTACTGATAATCTGGTAGCTACTAAAATGGTGCGGAAATTCCGTTTGAAGTAGTTGAAGCACCCAACTCCATATAGGGTGTCTTGGTTGCAGAAATGTCACCCACTGCTGATCGATGCACAGTGCGAAGTAGAGTTTCATATTAGCAAGTAAAAGGACAAGGTGACTTGCAATATCATGCCTATGGATGTGTGCCATATTCAGCTGAAAAAACCATGGCAGTATGATAGGAAGGTTGCCCAAGATGGGAAAAAATTTGTTACAAGTTTGTTAAAGATGAGATAAAGCATATGCTAGTGCCCATGGAGGAAGTGGATGTTACAGAAAAGAGTGGGACAAAAGAATTATTGTTAGGTAGAAAAGAATTTCTGCGATATATGAAGGATGATGAGGTAAAATGTACAGTTGTGCGAAGGCCAAAAAAGGTATTATCCATACTAAAGTCACCGACTTACCTAAAGAGATACAAGACATGCTACAAGAATTTAGTGATATTGTGGTAGACGATCCACTGGACAAATTACCACCAAAGTGGAGCATTAGTCACCATATTGATTTTATTCTAGGAGCCAGTTTACCAAACAAGGCTGCTTATCAGATGATTCCGAAGGATAATGAAGAAATTAGGAAGCAAGTGCAGGAGTTATTGGATAAAGGACTGGTTCAGGAGAGTTTAAGCCCCTATGCAGTTCCGACTATTTTAGCTCCAAAGAAAGGAGGTGAGTGGAAAATGTGCACTAATTCCTGAGCCATTAACAAAATCACTATTAGGTACATGTTCCCTTTACCTCGAATGGATGATATGATGGAAAATTTTCAAAGATAGACCTGAAAAATGGCTACCACCAAATCAGAATTCGAGAAGGTGTCAAGTGGAAGACAACTTTCAAGACAAATGAAGGCTTATACGAATGGTTGGTTATGCTGTTTGGATTGAGCAATGCCCCCAGCACATTCATGCATTTGATGAATGAGATGCTGAAGGAATTCATTGGTAAATTTGTGATTGTATATCTGGATGATATACTTATATTCAACAAGATGAAGGAAGAGCATTTTCAACACGTGAGGTATGTATTCGAAAAATTGCAACAAAATAAATTAATGATAAATTTGACTAAATGTTCTATTTTCAAGAAAGAGTTAATTTATTTGGGATTTGTGGTTTCCTAGAATGAACAAAAAATTGATCTGGAAAATGTTGTAGCCATATTTAGTTGGCTATCTCCCAAAAGTTTGTTTGACGTACGGAGTTTTGATGGATTGGCGAGGTTTTATCAGAAATTTATTAAACATTTCAGTGGGATTTGTGGACCCATGGTGGACACCATTAAGAAGGCAAATTAGACTTTCCATTAGACAAAAATTACAGAGAAGAGTTTTCAGCTGCTCAAAAGAAAAATTATTGAAAAACTGATTTTGAGATTACCAGATTTTAACAAACTTTTTCAAGTTTGTTGTGATGTGAGTGGAACAAATATTGGTGCGATACTTAGCCAATAGGACAAGGTAGTAGCCTATTTCAGTGATAAACTAAATGAAAGAAGGTAGAAGTACATGACTTATGACAAGGAATTTTATGCAGTGGTTCAAGTGCTAAAGCATTGGAGGCATTATCTGTTGGCCAATGAATTTGTCTTATTTTCAGACATTTCTGCATTACAATATACTATGCAGTAGCATAAGCTGAACCATAAACATGAAAAGTGGGTGGAGTACCCGCAGAGTTTTAGGTTTTTGTTGAAACACATCACCGGTCAAGCCAACAAAGTGGTAGATGCATTAAGCAGGAGGAATTTGATCCTACAAGAAAGTACAATACTAGTATTAGGATTCGAACATCTTAAAGACTTGTATGAGGTAGATGAAGATTTTAAGGAAGCCTAAGAAGCTTGCCAGAATCCATTGTTGAGAGCTAACAGTTCATGGTTGGACTTTAATATGCAGTAAGGTTTGTTGTTCAAAGGAGGGCAGTTGTGTATTTCAGAATGTTCTATGAGAGAGAACTTAATCCAGGAAAATCATAATGGAGGTTTAGCCAAGCATTTTGGCATAGACAAGACCCTGGATTAGTTGAGCCACTTTTGCTATTGGCCAAAGATGTGTAGAGACGTACAGAGGTTTGTGAATAGATGCAAAGTGTGTCGGCTTGCAAAGGGACACAGCTAGAACACAGGGTCATATACGCCCTTACCTATTCCGAACAGACCATGGGACTCAATCAGTTTAGACGTTATCTTAGGTCTGCCGAAGACACAATGAGGATTCGATTCCATCACCGTGGTGGTGTATCATTTCACTAAAATGGCACATTTCATTCCATGCAAGAAAACAAGTGATGGCACACATTTAGCACATTTGTTCTTGACATAGATAGTCCAATTACATGGCTTGCCAAAGTCTATTGTTTCAAACCAAGACGTTAAGTTTACAGGACATTTTTGGCAGACCTCATGGAAAACATTAGGCATGAAACTAAACTTCAACTCAGCTTATCAACTGTAGACCGACAACCAAACTGAAGTGGTGAACCGAAGTTCGGGAAATCTGTTGAGGAGTTTGGTTGGAAAAAATTATCAACAGTGGGATTGTGTGCTTGCACAAGCAAAATTTGCTTATAACAATTTTCCCAATAGAAGCACAGGCAATAGTACTTTCTAGATCCTATACAGAATGCACCCACATGGAGTACATGAGTTATAGGGTGATCTAAATCGGATCCTTAAACATTCTCTAAGTTTTCATGACTCTTTCAAATTATGTCAAGCTTCAAAATCTTATGGATATCAAGATTATCATAAATAACCTCTAAACAATGGCAATTTGTGGTCAGCACCGAAGAACAAGGACCCTTGGTCAAAGCGCGTAGACCGTTGGCCCATGGTGACCGCATACTCGCACAAATTGACAAACGAGAGGTCAAATTCAAAAATAGAGGCAGTTTCTGATATGCAGTTAGCGCTAAATTTTCCTCGTGAGTGAGCACTTGGGGGCTTTCCTTCACTAAGGGTGGAACCCTGCGATATGTGATTAGTGCTTTAGTGCTAATTGCATATCGCAGGGCATCCCCATTAGTGAAGGAAACTCCCTAAGTGCTCGGTCATGAGGAAAAGCATAAAACCATATGGAAATCACCGATTCTATCAGAAGGCGGTTCCTGCCCTAAAACTGGCAAGATATCGAAAGGGCTCCAAGCAATAAGCGGGCTCAACCGAGTCCTGCATGATGCCATACACTGGGTGACATGTGTCTGACAGATGAGAGAGAAAACTGCTCACATTGGATGGGTAAAGAGTATGCTACTTACCTGCTCGATATGGACAGAAACCACAGGATCTGAAGGCTCCAGATCAACGACAGAGAAGTGATCTAATGGATGACCGGATTCGTTGAGGAAATAGGCTGAGTCATATAGGATTTGAGGTCTGGCATGACCGATGAGTTAGCAGAGGAATCAATTTCACGGGCAATCTTGGAGCAACATAAATAACGGCTGTTTAAAGAGAACTAACACTTAGTTTGTGAGAAAATAGGTTGCCACCTCTCTGTGAAGCATTACATAGTGATGATGACGCAAAGCAGGGGAATTCAAGTGGATAGAGGCAGGAGATCCAGAGAGATGGGAAGCAGAAACGAATATTCATGGAACAGATTGTCTTTAAGCCACGAACAGAAAAAGAGTAAGGGAGGCAGAGAAAGAGAAGCAGAAAGCCGAAAGGCAAGACATAAGTGAATTGCATAGAACAGAGAAGCCAAGCTGACCTGCAGAGCAAAGGAAACATTGAGCAAACAGAGACAGAGAGAGTCTGAGAGTCTATGAACTCTAGAGAAGGCTTGAGAGGTTCAAGAAACTCTTCTATGTATACATGTCAGGTATTGAGTACCAAATTGGACTCATACCATTGAGATGAGTTGAGGTCGAGATTCAGTAAGGGGATTTTATGTACTCTAGAGAGTTGGGGAATCCAAGTACAATCCTATCGATCATCATGTATTAAGTGAGACTCAAATTGAGCTCCTTGTTGTAAAAACTCTGGTTTAAGACACAATAGAAAGGCCACCACTAAAGGCTAGACTAGAAGACATAGCCCAAGAGGATTGGGAGAAATCCTTATTAAATTTGCTGTGTTTATGTGTTTGCTTACTGTGTTCTCTTACTATTTCAGTGTCTATGTATTTCACAATCTTATCAATCCGTTGCATAAAATAACATAGGCACACCCCAACACTTGAGTCTCTAATACCTTCACTATTTCTCTGAGGTCATTTACAAGTGATTTTAGATCAAGTGGTATCAGAGCTAGTGGTTGTTAAGGTTATACAAGCTTGTGCTGGATTTTTGTTGTTGAGTGCTAACTAGATCAAAGCTTAAATTAGGAGAAGGAGAGTTGGTAAAAACTAACCTAGAAATTGGAAGAGCCTATCCTTAGAAGAAAATGTTAGAAGAAAGTCCCTTGGGACCAGACCCCCAATTTATAGATAGTTTCTTGACCATGAGGTCCACGGTAGAGGAAATTTATAGGGACTTTAGGAAGCATAAAGATGAAGATTCATCAAGCTCCAAACAAGATAAAGGAGAAGAATAGTCTCTCCTCCATGACTACTCAAAAGGCAAAGGGAAAGAAGAAAACTTTCTCACACCTTCTAATAGCCCTGAACATAAAAACAAGAAATCTTTCATTAAATTATATGTTAAATTTGATTTACCAATATATGATGGAGAGTTGAATGCAGAGAAGCTAGATAATTGGATCAGACAAACTGATGTTTATTACAGAGTGTAGAGTATCAACTCAGACAAGAGTAATATTCAGTTGTCTAGCCTACACCTCGGAGGCACTGACTTGGTATGGTGGGAAGGCAAGACACAAGCTAACATGAAGAAACATGGTAAGATTCTTTCCGTCTGGAGTGAATTTGTTTCTGCAATCAAAAATCAGTTCTATCCACTAGCTTACATGCAGCAAGCCATGATGAGATGGAAAACTCTTCGCCAATTGAAAGGGAAAAGTGTACAAGGTTACACCCAAGAATTTAGGAAAAGAGCTTTGATTTTAGGAATTTCTTTAGACTCACCTGAGACTCTGTTGAAGTACATAGGCGGTCTACACAGCTACATGAGGCACACTATCCTCATGTTTATTCCCACTAGTATAGATGAGGTATCGTTTCAAGCTTCGCAGCTAGAAGCTAGAGGAAAGAATGGAACCTAGAATTTGGGGGACCATCCAAGCCCATTGCAAGCAAGAATAAGGAGAAAACAAAACAGAAAAGGAAAGAAAGGAAGGCCAATGCTGCACAGAAAAGCAAGTGCTCATGCATTCACTGCAAGAAGGATGGGAATGATGATGAGCACTGCCAGATTATGCATCAGGAGCTAAGACGTAAGAAGTTTGAGGGCAAGAAGAAGAAGACTACTGTAGCTATTCAGAAAGATTTGGGGTCAGACTCGGGAGTTGAAACAACAATTGCAGCCACATGTATAAAAGGTAAAAATTCTGAAGCGTCTACTAGAAATTCGGCACAATCCACTAATAATGAAGAAAATGAGAGAAAAATACACGAGCTCTTCCATATTTGAGTTATTTCCAAGCATCAAAAGATTAATACCTTATTTGATAGTGGCTCACAAGTTAATTTAATTTCTGAAGCAATTGTAAAGAAGTTGGGATTAGTTACTATACCTCATAAGAAACAATACCCATTAGATTGGTTATGTGATAAAGCACAACTACAAGTGACTAGAAAATGTAAACTTAAGTTTTCTTTTGGGTCAGCATTTGTAGATGAGGTTGAGTTAGATATAGTTCCTTTGGATATATGTGGAATTATTTTAGGAAGTCCCTACTTGTATTATAGAAAAGCTATTTTCTATAGAGCTGAGAACAAGTATCTCCTCATTAAAGATGGAATCAAATATATTGTAATAGCTCATAATCTCAAGAATAATTATACCCTCATAAACTCAAGGCAGATGGAACGAATTGTGAATTCATGAAAACAATTTTTATTGATGGTTGTAAATGAAAGAAACCTAATAAAACCAATGTATTTGAGTGTTGTGATGCTAAACAAGAAGTTGATTTAGAAAAACTTATTTCAGAATATGATATCTTGTTTCAAGAACCTAAAGGTCTGCAACCCAAAAAGTAAGTAGTGCATGATATTAATTTGCAACAAAATGGTCCATTGCCTAACATTGGAATGTACAGGTTGTCCATTTTAGAGAATGTAGAAATCAAGAAGAAGGTACAGGAGTTGATCAAGAAGGGGCTCATCAGACCTAACACATCACCATGTGGGTCTCCAATTGTTTTGGTGAAAATGAAAGATGGCTCGTGGAGAATGTGCATTGATTACCGAGCACTGAATAAGATAACAATAAAAAATATTTATCCCCTTCCTCGCATAGATGATATATTAGATCAATTAAAGGAAGCTGTTTATTTTTAAGTTAAACTTGCATAGTGGATATCATCAGGTCAAAGTTGCAGAACAAGATGCATGGAAGACCGCTTTCAAAACAAAGCAAGGATTGTATGAGTGGCTGGTTATGCCTTTTGGCTTAACTAATGCTCCTACTACTTTCATGAGAATAATGAATGATGTACTTAGACCTTTTCTTGATGATTTTGTTATTGTATATCTGGATGACATTCTTATATTTAGGAAAACATGGGAAGAACATTAGAGCATGTTAAGCGGACACTAGATGTTTTGAAAAGAGAAAATTTAAGTTAAACTCTCAAAATGTGATTTTGGAAAAACATATTTGAATTATTTGGGACATATAGTAGGGGGTGGTAAATTGAAGATAGATCCCTCTAAGGTGGCTGTCATTGTAAACTGGCATAAACCCAAATCTGATACAGAAGTTAGAAGCTTCTTAGGAGTAGTAAAGATAATTCAAGAAGCACACACTTCCATAATATCAGGTCACTTTAGGGTAAGTAAAACGGTTACACAGCTGCAAAGATTTTGTTATTGGCCAAAACTGAATGAGACAATTTCTAGATATGTAAGAGGGTGTACCATGTGTGGTAAAAGCAAGCCCAGCAATAGAAAACTAGGCTTGTACACTCCACTACCAGTTCCTTCTCATCCTTGGGAAAGTGTTTACATGGACTTTGTTGGAGGACTACCTAAATCTCGGAAAGGTCATAAATATTTATATGTTGTTGTGGATAGGTTAAACAAAATGTGTATTTTGATACCTTGTAATAAATAGATTACAGCTGAACAAACTACAAAATTGTTCTTTCAGCATGTATGGGTTCATTTTGGATTACCCACTTCCATTGTATCTGATCGAGATTCCCAATTTGTTGGGAAGTTTTGGTTGAGTTTGTGGGGATTGATGGACACCAAACTAAAGAAAAGCACAACGTTTCATCCACAGAAAGATGGCCAAACAAAAGTGGTCAACAGGATAGTGATCCAGTTGCTCAGAGGCTATTGTAGCAGGCATCCCAAATGGGATGAACATTTTTGTTATGTGCAACATGCTTACAACCGAGAAAAATATTCTTCTACACAGTGATCTCCTTTCGAGACCTGTTTTGGTTTCACACCAAGGTCTCCCTTGGATTTTGTCTTTGGTAAAGACATAGAAGTTGAGGGACATAGTGATGTGGACAAGGCAACCAAGTTCATTGAACAAATCCAAGAGATTGACCATGTAGTATAGGAACAACTGGAAAAGATCCAAGCCAAATACAAGGCAAGGCATGCCAAGCTTTGGATGGAGCATAGTTTCCAGGTTGGTGATCAAGTTTGGCTATATATCAACAAAGATAGAATGCAAGGTGAAGGTAAAAAGCTAAAGGCAATAAGGTATGGACCTTTCAAGATACTTGAGAAAATTGGTGGAATGCTTTTCATCTTGATTTACCATGTTACATGTGCATCTACTTCGTCGTTAATGCAGACAGCTTGAGACTATTTGAACCTTCATTAATTTAAGATCCCGAAGAGCAGAGTTAATTGGATTCCATTGATGATCTGTTACCTGAATATCTCAATGAATTGTAGGAAGATATAGTTTTGGACAGAAAGGTAAGGACGATGCATAGGGGAGATGTTGAGTACTTCAAGATTGGACTCCATGGTTCAAAGCCAACTAGTACAAAGTGGATAGAGATGGGACAAGTGAGACAGCTATACCCTCACTTAGTCGATGCTTGAAAACCAACTTTTGGTGGTCCAAAAAAATTTTCAGTTGGAAGGCCGTGATCTGAATTGGATCATTAAACATTCTCTAAGTTTTCATGACTGTGTCAAATAATGTCAAGCTTCAAAATCTTATGGATATCGAACTTATCAGAAATAACCTCTAAACAATGGCAATGTGTGGTGAGCATGGAACAACGAGGACCCTTGGTCAAAGCACGCAGACCGTTGGCCCATGGTGACCACTTACTAGCACAAATTGACAAACAGGAGGTCAAATCCAAAAACAGAGGTAGTTTCGGATACACGTAAAGCACTAATCGTGTATCACAGGCTGTCCCCCAAGTGAAGGAAAGTCCCCAAGTGTTCAATCACGAGGAAAAGCATAAAACAATACAAAAACTATTGATTCCATCAGAAGGCAGGTCTCGTGCTAAAACCGACGGGATATCCGAAGGGCTTCAAGTGGTAAGCAAGTTTGACTGAGTCCCACGCGATGCCATACACTGGGTGACATGCGCTCGGTGGATGAGAGAGAAAACCGCTCACATCGGACGGGTAAAGGGCATACTACTTACCCACCCAATATGGACAAAGACTGTAGGATCTGGAGGCTCCAGATCAACGGCGGAGAAATGATTCAATGGATGACCAGATTTGACGAAGAAATATGCTGAGTCATATAAGATTTGAGGTCCGACATCACTGATGAGTTGGCAAAGGAATTAGTTTCGTGGGAAATCTTGGAGCAATGGAAATAACAACATTTCAAAGAGAACTGACACTCAGTTCATGAGAAAACAAGTGCCACCTCTATGTGAAGTTTTACATAGCGATGATGATGCAAAGGAGGGGAATTCAAGCGGACAGAGGCAAGAGATCCAGAGAGATGGGAAGTAAAAACAAACAGTCAATGAACAGATTGGATTTAAGCCACAAATAGACAAAGAGTAAGGGAGGCAGAGAAAAAGAAGCAGAGAGCTGAAAGGAAAGAAAGAAGTGAATTGCAGAGAGCAGAGAAGCCGAGCTGACCTGGAGAGCAAAGGCAGCATCAAGCAAACATAGACAGAGAGAATCTGAGAGTCTGTGAACTCCAGAGAAGGCTTGCAAGGTTCAAGCAACTCTTCTATGTAGACCTATCAGGTGTTTAGTACCAAATTGAACGCATACCACTGAGAACAGTTGAGGCCAAGATTCAGTAAGGGGAGTTTGTGCACTCTAGAGACTTGGGGAATCCAAGTACAATCCTACTGATCATCATCTATTAAGTGAGACTCAAATTGAGTTCCTTGCTGTAAAAACTTTGCTTTAAGACACAATAGAAAGGCCACCATTGAAGGCTGGACCAAGAGACGTAGCCCCACAGGATTGGGTGAACTCCTTATTAAATTTTTTGTGTTTATGTCTTTGATTACTGTGTTCTCTTACTATTTCAGTGTCTGTGTATTTCGCAATCTATCAATCCATTGCCTAAAATAACATAGGCACACCCCAACACTTGAGTCTGTAATACCTTCCTTATCTCTCTGAGGTCATTTATGGGTGATTTCAAATCATGGGATTTGGGTCAGTTGGAGCGCAGGAGTGATGATGGTGAATATTTCGCAAAGGAAATCAATGATCTTCATGAACAGGTAAAATTAAAATTACAATACAACAACCAAAGATACAAGAAGAAAGCAGATTTGAAAAGGTGAGAGGTACAATTTAATGTAGGAGACCTGGTATTAGCACACCTACACAAGGAGAGGTTTCCTAAAGGCAAATACAACAAGTTGAAATGGAAATATTGGGCCTTGAAGGATTCTTTGGAAGTTTTTTGCGAATGGTTATGAATTGCAGGTACCCCTAGGTATAGGAATTTCACCCATTTTTAATGTGGCAGATCTATACCCCTACATTATGGCCAATGAAGAAGACATTTCAGAAATATGAACATGAGACACCAAGAATAAGAATGGTTCATGGATTAAACTAATGCCCCTAGCAAAGCCTTTAGAGATCGAACAGATCCTCAACACCCAGGTGGCAAGACGGACTCAAAGGAAAGAATATTTGCGGTACCTAGTCAAGTGGAAGGGTCATCCTATTGAAGATAGTTCTTGGTTAGATGCTAGCGAGATTCAAAGTGTTGGGTACTCTATTGAAGAGCTCATGGACAGGAGCCATGAGTTTGATTTACCGTGGGAGCCTGATGCAGGAGCATCCGAGTGGAAAGGTGACAATTGGAATGTGTTTTTTATTTTACTTTATATTGTTGAACAAGGAGAAAAGCATTTTGAGTTTTTGTTTTATTTTATTTCATTTAAAATTAAGGCTTATTCAACCATTGTTCTTTAAAATTAGGTGAGCAGATCAAGCTAGGATTAGTTAGGGACTTTCTTAAAGAAACTATTAGACAACTAAAAAGTAACTAAGGAACAATTCCTCAACTATAAAGAAATTGTTAATAATGCATTGAGAAAGGAAAACCAGAGCTCATGGAGGGGCTTCTATCTAGAGAGAAGAGAGAGCTCAAAATTTTTTGTTTACAATCATTTTGAACCTCTATAAAAGAAAACAACTCTAGAATCTGTCATTAAGGAAGCAGGATAGTTTTTTTTTGCTTGTGCATAAGTTTTTTAGGCATCGTAATGAAAGAAAGACAGTGAAGCGATACATTAAGAATCCAAATAGCATCAACAAGAAGCTTGTAATGAAAATCATCTCAAACCGAGAACCAAACAAAGGTAAACCATCATATACAAATAATTTTTCCTTTTCCTCAACAAAAAAACAAGGTACTTTTATATTCAACATTCAAGCATTCCTATACATTTCATTTTGTTTTCCCATTTAATAGTTCACTGTACAAAATCTATAACCCTGAAATCGTGGACGGTTTCGAAACCCATGCAAACCAAAAACATTACAGCTCACAAATTAAACACTAATCAAACAGCAGGGGCATGGACACCTCTGGAACCACATACATACACAGAGGAATCAAAACCCTAAGGGTTATAACCGATTACAGACAGAACAAGCAACAGAACAAGAAATAAAAGGTTACAGCCACGGAAAGGCCCTACCCAGGTTTTCCCTAAGTCTTTGAAGAGTCCCAAGGGTGAATCCATGGAGCAGCATTCCCCTAGAAGGACCTGAGAACCACCATAGAACATGACAACAATTAGGTAGGGCCACGACATTAAAGTACTGTGAACAACAAACCAATAGAGGAGTGAGGAATTACCTGGATGAGGTCTGATTCCACGATAGAGGAAGATAGTCGAGACTCGCAATAGAGGGTTTCTCCCAATGGAAATGCCATGAAAGTGTTACGCCTACTCCCCAAGGAGCCAAAACATTAGAGCCTCAAAAACGAAAGGTCAAATTGCAACCGGAATGATAGGATTACTTGGGAGCGAGTTTGCTGAGCTATCTTGTGCAGCAGCAAGGCCAAAAGATGTGTTTACAGAGCCGAATCATCACTAGACCCAACATCAAACCCATAAATCACGACAAAATAGAGAAGAAATGAAGTATGAGCCAAAAACCAGAGAAGTGAATCACCACAGAGAGGGAACAGAGGCACATCACCAACAAACCACCATAGGGAGCAAGTGAAGCACAACAAACCACCACACAGGACAAGCAAGGCACAACACTTACCAACCATTGCAAGAACCAAGTGAAAGCACCGAGCATCCATAGAGCCAAACCAAACCATATCAATGAAACAATGAATTCCAAATACCCTCGACAAATGTGATAATATGTGGTTGTATGTTTGAGGCCAGTACAAAGAGTAGAACACCATAAAACACATTAAAAGCATATACCAAAATCCCTACCACTAACTTTAATTCGAAAACGAAAGAGTTAAATCGTCACTGTTATGTGTCCCTCCTCAGGATCACCACCATTGAATAACATATCCAAAACGTTTTGATATATAATTTGTCTTCTTAGTTGTTGAATATAATACTTTGAAATAATTTTTCAATTAGATAATTTAGTTAAATTTAGTTTTTATTGATTAGTATAAAATTTTGTTAATTATAATTTTGCATTGTGTTAATTAAAAATCTAATCTTAACTAGAAAGAACAATAATATTTTAATGTAATAATAATGTTTTTTTTTTTTTTTTTTCTAAGTAAACTTAATTCTATTAAGAAAGAGGGAAATTTTTTACACAGTGATCAAAGTCAGATCATTGCTCTGATAAGAGCTATCATTCCAGAAAATAACATAAGCCTCATTTCGGAGGAAAACACATGACCAAGTGCTGAACCCACCACATGGAGACCCATACATCAGAAAACAAGGAGACTCGTACATCAGAAACCAGAAGATATCCATAGCCGAGATACCAAAATATACTAGCCTGAGGATTGCCAAAAACTAAACCAAAAAGGTAGACCACCGTCAGCGAGAGCAGGCTAATCATCAGGCTGTTCCTCCACAAATCAGCACCAGCCGAATTCCGGTTCATCATCAACAGGAGCAGTGAACTGAACACAAGGTCTGGGGTCAACAGGCAGCATCTTCGTATCCTATATGCCTCCACCTGGTTCAGCTCGAACATGTTGTGGCATCATACGAATACCAAGCTAGAATGCAGGGGGAGGACCAGCAGTAGCACTCGAACCTCCCATATGAGTGTCAGAACCCTCCATTTGCGTAGTTTCATAGAAGACCACGAAGATGTGGGTAGTAATCCGAGGCTGATGGAGAGAGCTATTGAATGTGAAAATGGCAGACCCTGTCGAGGAAGGAGGCCCCCAGGATTGATTTGAGACGTGACGCCTTCTGCGCCCACTGCGGGTGCTTGGATATCGCCCCGTAAACAATTCGCTGGTGGTGGGCGAGCCCAAAGTGGAGTCAGTAGGGGCGCGCCAGGGTTGGCCTCTGTCGCACCCCATTCTCTAACGAAGACAAGCCATTGTGGAAAGGGCGGCAGAAGGATTACAACCAGGCACCACACTGAAACCGTGAGAACCAACAGAGATGGGAGAGGACCAAAAGAGACAAGAGGACTTGTTCTTCTCAATCTCCCACCTGCCCCATTCCAACACTGCACAAAAGACAGGGCAAATGAACAAGGGGCCCGAAATTAAGAATGATATGCTCAGAGGCCGCCTCCTAGAGCCAGAAACCCAAATAGAGTCCTGGAGATAATAAGCGAGCCTATGAAGCTCCAGAATAAAACCCAGACACAACGTTCTTGTCCCAGGCTTCACCGCGAATGCAGGGCTGAGCCCATCCTTATACTGGCCGGACATTCCTTGATAGTTCCCAACCATAATTGCCTCATTGATGGTGGTCGCCATCTCTTGCAGGTAGCAGCATGCGAAGGAGGAAGCCATAGCAGTGGACGCACATGAAGAAGCTGAATCACTTGACGGGGGAGTATAATGGCTCTAACGCCAGGCTCTCCTTCCCAACGTAGCATTTATCTCCTCGTACAGGGTGGGTAGGTGTCGAGCCGCCTTGCTCCACCCCCGTCCCATCAAATTATTCGCAGCGTTATTCACCCGCATCCGGGGGAGCTGCATCTTTTTGAACCAACATGGTGCATTCCTAGGCGTGATCATGATTTTGAATAATGTCAATTGTGCCAAAAAGCATAGTGTGTCTCGCTTCCACTCCCAAATTAGCACTCCCAAATTAGCCAGGAGATCAGCAACCTTGTTGCCATCCCGCTTGATATGATTGAAGATAATGGTTTGATTGTTGTGGAGATGGCGTTCTATGGCCTCAAGCCTCGAGCTTTTGGCTATTTTCCTCACATGAGTCCCATTTTGTAGTTGTTTGGCCATGTTTATGAAAATCTGGGAGTCCCCTTCAATTTCGAGGGGTTGGAGGTTGAGGTCCTTGGATAGGAGAAGCCCTTTCCAAAGCCCTTCCAGCTCTGTTGAGTGATTGGTGTCCCAACCTATCTTCCCAAAGTAGATGAGGACTGGAGATCCTTTGTAGTCTCTGAAAAATCCCCCAAATCCTGCATTTCCAGGATTGCCCTTGGAAGCGCCATCAAAATTGAGCTTCATTGTGTTCTTTGGGGGAGCGGTCCAAGAGTCCTTCCTAATGTTTTCGCGCATAAAAGAGGTGGGGGGGGTAAGTTCCCAGCCGGAGGTTCAAATTCCAGTTTGCCCAAATGGCCTTTTCATTAGATGTAGAGGGAAGGTCATTGTGCATCCATTTGCCAATCGCCAAGGTCTCTTGGAGGTTATGGCAAAAGTTGCCCCATATAATTTCTGGAGGGGAGATTTGATCCTTGAATATGCGCTTGTTCCTTTCTTTCCATATCGTCTAGAGGAGGAGACCAAGGATTATTCTCCAAAGGTGATTGAGAATTCCACTTTTGTAGGGGGTCTGGTGCCACTGGCGCAGAGAGTCAAGGATGTCTACTGATCCTCTGCAATTTCGTTGACATCGAAAGCTGGCTTTCTCCCATAGTTGATTGGCGAGAGAGCAAGAATCGAGGAGGTGCTGAAAGGTTTCCTCCTGGTTTTTACAGTTGACCCACATGGATGGTCCATGAAAGTCCCTGCGTCTCAAATTGTCCCAGGTGAGGATTTTGCGGTGCCCTACCAACTAAAAGAAAAGAGAGACTTTGAGCAAGATGCCTGTAGACCATATTCGGCTCCAAATGGGATCTAGGGGTTCTGAATTCAGAGCAGATGATTGTGTAAGCCTCTTTTGTAGTAAAAGTTCCCCTCGGAATAATAATGTTTTTTTAACTCTCAATAAAATTATAAAATTTTTGCCACGAATCTAACCTACCATAATCTAATCTTAACTAAAAACAACAATAATATCTTAATATAATAATAACGTTTTTGTTATTACCAATAAAATTATAAAATTCCAGCCACCAATCTAACTTACAAAAATTTATTGAATACAGTAAATAAATGCGATCTTAGATCTTCCCAAAACAAAATCCATGTGATAGCACTCTGTCTCAGGATCTGAAAGCGATACGGATTGCAAGAGAAAAAACAAACATAAAAACTACGAACAACGATGGAAGCAATCACCGTTGTGAAAGATGGCGAAAATTTACTCCTATTCTTGTTGCCCACACTCGCTCATCTCGGCTGTTAAACAAAATGACGAAAAAAGCTGCTTGTGAAACAAGAAGAGCTGCATGGCAGCAAGTCCCTGCCATGAGATCTCAGACGATTATTGCAGTCCAGCAATTTCAGTGCAGAGAAATTATAGTATAGTTACCATGTTTTGCAGTCATGGCTGACTTGTGGAATTTTCAGTGCAGAGAAATTATACCTTTAAGCATGCCGAGTTCTTGACAGTAGCTTGAGTTCGTATTACTGTCGGCCAAAGGCCGGAATGCCCGCAGCTTTGCATCCGTTTACCACATCCCTGCTTCCGCTCGGATTGCTGGTCACGATCACCACTTCGGCTCCCCACCTTCGCACTGCCTCCACTGTCATCTCCGAAACGTTTGGCCGACCAAACACGGCTGTGTCGTGGATCATCATCTTCTCCGCAGGGTAACTCTTTATCTTTCTCACAATCTCATCTCCGAAATTCTCTTCAATTCCTTTGGCCACCCAAATGACATATACATCGGCAGGGCAAGGCTGCAGCATAAAGGAGAGGAAAACGCAGATACCCGAACCCGTTGCCACAACCACCACTCTTTTATACATGTTTATCAGGTAAGGCAACCCTGCGAAGCGAAGGCCACGGACCCACAAGTGTGTGGGAGGGTCCGGGCCAACATCAGATGCTCCTCCTTCCCGTCGGATATAATCCCAAACGCGTGCCATTCCGACAGAGGCGATCGGCTGATTCTGCCCAGGATGCCTGATTCTATTCCGCCTTGGAATTTGATTAGGCTTGCGTGATTCGAAGGCGCCGACACTTTCACCGGAACTCTTCTCACGAACAACCATGGGAAGATCATAGACAACGTTATGACTAGAGTGAACCAGAATTCTTGCTTCTCCACGAGACTCGAACCGCGAACATCATAGGATTTGTCCAGTGGATTGTAGCTTGCAGTGAGCATAACGAAGCCCCAGAGCAAAGCAAGCGCAGCCCACCCCGCGAAGCGGTGAAATCGTTTTTAGACATTGTGGTGAAGGTGACGGACGAGAGGAAATGCTGCGAGTGAGCTTATGACAAGGAGTCCCAGAATTGCGATTGCAACTCCTATAATCTCATTGGAACTGCTCTCACGGTGTGAAAGTGCTTGAAGCAACGAGTAAATGAGCCACAATATGGACGAAACCCCGCATCCGCTGTGAACCCCTCCAACGCACTGGAGAAACGATGTAGCGGCTGTCTTTACCGGTAGTGGAACCCATGACCACCTGCCTAGCAGCTTCACTGTGAGCCAGAAAATGCATCGAAAAAAGCCTCGCTTCGGCAGAGCATCGAGGCGAGAATGTTCCCAATGGAGAAGAGAGCGGCTTTCTCTCTAGCGTATGGGAAGTAGCCAGTAACTGCCGCAATCAATCCAACTAAGTTGAGTGCGAAACACAGAGCGAAGAGGCGCTTATAGACAGTGAAGAGGCCTTGATCTAACAGTATCACAGACAGACGCGACTCCGTGGACCTTGCCGCGGACACATTCTTGGCCGGCGGTAGTGCTAGCTGTTGCTTGTAGTCGTCGTTGCAGCGATTAGTTCCGTCGGGAATGTGAATCGAGGCCGCGCCGTTTTCCACCCAGACGTTAGTGGAACCACACGATAACACCGGCGGTGGGTCTTCTATGTCATGATTTCGTTGACAGGCACTAGAGGGAGGGAAGTCTTGGTATTCCGCCGCCTCGTCTTCCAGATCTAGATCACAGAAATGGCTGCTTGCACGACTATGCGTTGTGGAAAACAAGCGGAGTGATGAGGCAGCAGATTCAGCTGCGAGTGGATGTCGGGCAGCTTTGGCTGAAGAAGACAAATTGTTCACAGAAAAGGCAAGTGTTGCGAGGCGGTGCCAGTTGTATGAAGGGTGAGGAGCTGGATCTGCCATGCTGTTGCAATCATGAGCCCCCAATCCTCCATTTGGATTTGCGATATGAAATGGAGGTGGCAGAGGAGGAGTAGAGGTGTTCCTATTGATTTCAAAAGAAACCCCACGACAACTGAAGAGCAGAGGAGCAGCAGCAGCTCAGCTCAATCAGTCCACAAAATCTATCACCATACACAAATAAACAATTTATTTCAGAATGTGACAGACTAAACGGGAGAATTGGTGTAGAATTGTATGATAATGGAAATTATATTGGAGACCGAGACCAGTCAGTATGTATGTGGCAGATAAAACTTGAACCCTCATGAAGCAAAAAGGAGGATTAGAAATGTACATTGCATTGCGTTGCAGGGATGGAATGCAACCTTTGTAATTGAATTGAAATGTTTGATGTATTTATAGTTGGAGCAGGATGTTCTGTTTGACTCATTTTGCTCAATTATTAAATATCTACAATCTAATTAAAGGTATCTATATATATTATTAAATATATATTTATATATATCATTAATAATATATTTATATAATAGTTTATATATATTTTATTTTTTCGGAGATGAAATCTTTTTCAGTTATATTTATATACATTATTAAATATATTATTAATAATGTACTTATATAATAGTTTATATTTATTTTATTAACATATACGGAACTAGTTTAAAATTAATTCGGCGCCCGGAAAAACTGCAATATAGATGGATGAAATATACATTGCATTATGGTTTTAAGACATGATATGGGGAAATTGCATGTCCAGTGACAGGTGTAAGAGATATTAGGGTTCAGAGGAAGGGCAGGCTCAGCGATTCAATGTGTCCAGTGCCAGCGCATCCACGATTCCGATCAATAAATCCGGCGCGCATACAACTCTCCGCAAGGCATTTTCCTCAGGAAAACTACAGGCTGCTATCCCCATCTGCCCCCTGCAAATTGATCCGGCGCACATACAACTCTCCGCAAGGCATTTTCCTCAGGAAAACTACAGGCTGCTATCCCCATCTGCCCCCTGCGCACTAAATTTGCAGTACCCGTGCCAATTTTTACAGAAAGTTAGAGGCGATTTCCGCGGAATCTGCACTCGGACAGTTCTGGCTATGGCGGAGAAGGTTCCAGGGCATAGTGGAGCACAGAAAGAATACACCAACAGACTTGTCCGTCTTCGTATCAGGAGAAACGTCTTCGTATCACATAGATCAAGCCAGTAACTCATACTTTTGTTTCAAATCTGGAGCAAACCTGGAGGGAGATGGGAGCAGGGATCTTCCACGCCTAAATCCGACTGAATTTACAGGCAAGATGGGTTTTTAAGATAATTTGGTATGTTGACATTGGGATTTTTCGGCATATCAAGCCAAATTGCTTCCATCCCTGCAATTCCTTCGGTCGCAAGAGCAATTTCACAGCTTTTCGATGGGCCTAATTTAACTTGGCATGATAATTACCACGCTAGCCGAGGGTCACAGAGTTCTTTTTCGCGCCTTCGCTTCCCCGCCGTGCTTCTGCAATCATTCACACACATTGGTTCATCCTGCTACGCCCCGGGCCTTTTGCTCTTGTAATGTCAAGGATCAGGTATTCTTTCATCTTTACAGTCACTTTTTTTTCAGAGGCTTGTGTTTTTTCGCCTTGATACATAGATAAAATACTTCGAAATCTGTGAAATATATGAAGAGCCTGTTAGTCCTTGAAATTTTCGAGCGGAAACACAGATATGAAGATCTATCATTAAATTTGCTGAAATTTTGATGTGTGAAAGCCGAAAGACAGATTATTAATATGATTCTATAACTGAATATCTTACAGGAATTTATGATTAGAATGCAAGCGGTTCATCATCGTCTCCGAAATCCAGAGAGGAATCATTGATCTCCTGTGCATTCGCATCTTTTGTCGCATAATAAAGATGTCCGCTGCTGTCAATTTCATCTCTGGTCGCTGCAAATATGCCTTCGTTCTCGGTAGCTGTGAGCCAGGGAAAATACATAGAATTGGCATTTGGAAATCATGAAACGTGGACGGACAACACCAACGCCAGCAATTCCCTTGGTGGTTTCTCTGAAACATGCGATTCTGGACAAAACTTCGATGAAAGGTACTACATTCAGAAAAAATTCAGATTTGTTAGAAAATTTTGATAATTCTAGCTAGCAGATTAAAATGTTTTAGAAATGGGTATAACTATTTTTATTCCATATAATATGAGTATAACATGGCTAATCCAAATTAGTATCTGGCAATTTTCTGGCTTAAGAAACTAGATAAGCCTATAATTCTGAATATGATCGAATAAATGAGAAATTGGGGTTTATAAAATAATAGGGTAACCAATAAAGAATCAAAGATATTTTCTTATAATTTAGATACCTCTATATATCTACTTGTGTAGATGCATATATGCCATATTCATATTCTAAATGAAATTAAGAAACAATGGAATTGAACAAAATTTACTTACATCTATAAAGAAATCTGGTTACGAATATAGATGGTACGACTTGTAGCTAGAATGCAGAGAGGACTGTAAGCAATTTTTACGGCCACGAGTAGTAAATGTGTGGGTTTCTCTATTAAATGACCTGGTGCACATAGATAGGCTGCCAAGATACGTCCGCATTGAGTAATTTCATGTTGATTTTGTTTTGCTGCTCTGTAGCCAGACTGCTTTGTCTTTATGTACTGTCATGCCTGCGTATAGTAAACAGTAAACAGTTAATAACAGAACAATGAGAATGGTATCAAAGGAAAAATTAATAAAAACAAAGCTGGAAAAATAACATTAGAATTCTCACACTTTGTTCCTTTCTTCGCAGGAAAGCAGCAGGCTGCTGTTTCTTCTCCGCCAAGCGAGAGGCTGTTTCTTCTCTGCCAAGGATTCAGCGGTCATGCCTTATCTGTTTCTTCTCTGCCAAGACCGAGAACATTTAAAGGCAGGCCGTTGTTCTCATGCAAATTACCGTTTTGACACGCCACTGCAGGGATGGTTCGACACGGAAGGGGAAGGGCAATGTTGACACGTCAGGGCCAGCATACTTATGGTTTAACATAAGTACAAGTTTTGTTAGTTCTCCTAACATTAAATGTTAGGAGATTAATGCTAATGCGATCTTAGCATTAGTTCATGAACTCACTATCATGCTATATGAACTCACTCACTGTCAAACGACCTTGTCCTAACTTTCCGTATACCTGCCCGTCTGCCTCGTTTTGAGGCCAAATAAGATGGAAAAGCCGTTGATTGGTTAAAAGAAAAAGAAAATATAAAATATTGTGCTGGGTTTTCGTTTCATGAAATGAACTTTATTTTAAGTTACAAAACATTTGCAAGTTGGTTGGTCATAGAGCCGAAGTAATGCTAGCATTCCAAATCGGTTACTATAGTCCCTGCCAGCCCAGAAGGGCAGGGACTAATAATATAAGATGATGGTTTCTACAACGTGCATTTTCGAAAATATAATGTAGTCTTTTCATATTTAAGCCATATTAAATGGAAACATTACGGATATAGATAGTGGGATTCATGTTTCAATGTCTTCATATATCCACGAAAAATTGAGATGTGAGTTTGGATTGAAGTAATTAAATTTTATCCTTATTCAAGATTGTTAATGGTTGATATTGAGATGTGAGTTTGGATTGAAGTAATTAAATTTTATTGTTATTTAATATTGTTAGTGGTTGATATTGAGAGTTTATTTGAGCATAATTTTTATAATTTTCATGGTTTGATTATTTCAAATTTAAGGATATTTTTAAGAATATATGGTTTGATTATTTCAAATTTAAGGATATTTTTAAGAATAAAATGTTATGCCAAATTTTTAATGAGTTATCATTTCTTATTTATAATTAAAATATGCATTTATAATTGACGATCAAGATCTCCCAAGAATATATTAATTTTAGTTATAATGTTGTTAATCAATCAAAATTATTATGTCCTTATTTTTTTAATTTGATATAGACCTATCATCCATTTCAACATTTTGTGGGTTTTATCTCAACTCAAAAATTCAAATATTCCCATTATAACCATTGTATTACATTAATGGGTTCCCTATTATAGTCCTTTTAGTATTAAGAAAGGTCAGCTTTTAGAATCATTTACGAAGATTTTTTTTTTAAAGACAAATGGGACTCATTTTTTAATCAAATGAATCATATTATTTGCTCTTTTAAATGAATGATAAACTTCCATTAAAGAAAAATGGGACTATTTTTTTTCATTAAAGAGAAATGGTACTAATTTTTTATGAAATGAATGATATTATTTGTTTTTAAAATGAATTATATGGAAGTTAAAACATAATATCAATTTAGAGATTTCTTTTAGGTTTTTCATAAAAATTATATTATTTGTTTAAAATGTGAGTTGAAATAAAGGTTTTTAACAGAAAAACAAAAATAAGGTAATGTTGAGAGAAAAATGAAATTAATTTTAGGGATTGATTTCAATGTTTCTTTTAGAAACATGAGGGGTTTAAGTTTATTTCTATGAAGGGTAGCAATTTTGGTCCAAAAAATGGGGTGTTTTGGAACGACTAGCTTTCAAAATAAGCTAAAGTAGCCATTAAAGGTGATCTCCAAAGAAAGGAAAAAACTTTAAAGAATTTGTATGAAGTTAGTAACAATTAGGGAGTATATTTGTTGTGAAACGAATTGTACACATATACTAGGGAGCTCACTAACTCTTATAATTACTAAACATTGTCTTAATTATTGATATTAGGAATTTACATTGCTTCTGAAAGGTAGGAAGCATGATGTTTTTCAACTTAAGGGCTTTTGCTATCGGCTGCAATATCTCTCTCATGATATCATTATTGTAAGGAAGTAGTGGTGATGTTAAAGATATGATCCTACTAGGAAAAGAAGCAATTGTGAGCCTAACCGCTTTAGAACCCCTGAAGAGGTCAGGCTCTCATCCAAACCTAAACCACAACACAACAACTTACAATTATAATCATAAGCACAAATACCTAAACCGGAACACAACAACTTACAATTATAATCATAAGCACAAATATGCAACATACAAGCGCTCCATTTCATTAATAGAAAAATATTGAACTATGCTTAGAAACAAAATGGAAATAAGATAGCTCGAGTGATGGTAGATTATCTCTAAGAAGAGATGTGGCGGATACATGCTTGGAAATCATGTTACAATGAGGCTCAAATTCTTATTTAATAGTGGAAAACATGAGAAAACCATGAATAACTAGAACCCTAACCTGATGAGTTGTAACACCAAGAGTTTGAGGGCCCTATTGGGGTTAGTTGGGAAACCAACTTCCCGGGGTCGTCACTTGGTCATGTTATCTTTGTTTGGCATGTACGATACCTTGTTGGAAAGGTCCCACCAATTACTACAAGTTTCGCTACAATCCCATGCCTATGGAAATGGTCTTGCCATGATCCCCCAAAAATGTTGTTTAAGGGGTCAAAATGTCTATGGAAGTTCAAGACTTGAAAAACTGCTAAAAATAGTAAATGCTTAAATGAACAAGGAATCATGTGAAACTAACTTGGGGATCTAGGTGAAATAGGTGGGTGGTCACCAATATCCACCTAGATCATCCCCCCCGAGGAAGCAACAGTCCCCATTACGTGTAGACTGTCCATGAGGTGAGGAAAAATTTGTTGAACCTTATACCTGGTGAATGACTTGCCCTGGTGAATGAGTTGCCCTACTTTGACAACTCAATATAATTGTATCCTATGTTGGCGAGTGTTCTTGATCCATGAGTAAATAATCTGTTTAGTTGTGGCATGTTCCAAGTAGTTCATGTTGACCTCAGTTGGTGTGAGTTGTTATGCCCATTTAGATGGTCCAACAATGGTGGAAAGTATGGTTGAAGGTGATCTATACTGAACACTACATGCAAACAAAGGAACGGTGACATGTTGATCTTGAAGGCATTTTCACTAGTAGTATTGGTGATGGTGTATGGCCCATATCGGAGCAGGAGAAGCTTGCGGTGTGGTCCAACAAGGCACTCTTATGCAAATGTAGCCAAACTTTGTCGTGCACCAGGAACATGTGCAGCACTCGATGTTGATCATGGCATTGTTTGTACCTAGCATTGGCTACGTCCAATATATCATGGACTTGTCGGTGGAAATGTTGAATGCGCTCAATGATGTTGTTATCCCTTTCATCTTTGGACTCAACGTGAGTCCTATGTACTTGAGTGGTTGCAAATGGTATTTCCACATGAATGGGGCAAAATGGATGAAATCTCAGTCGTACCTTAAAGGGGTTGTGGCATGTTGAGCTATGGAGAGCTCCATTGTAGTTGTGTTAGGCATAGGGAGACTTGCATCCCACGTGCACGAATGCTTCGAGTTGTACATGTGCAGAATGTGTATGATCATCATGTTGATAGCCTCTTCTTGGCCATCATTTTGGGGATGGAATTTTGTGGACTTAGTATGTTTGGTATCCAACATCATCTAGAGATTGACCAAAATTCACTTAGGAATATGTTCTCCCATTCTGAGACAATGGATTCTAGGATGCCTAAGTGTGCCCTCACTTGCTGAAAGAAGAGATTAACAATGGCCTTTCTTGTCATACTCTTCTTACATGCCACCATGATGGCCGTCTTAGAGAATCTATCGACGACCACAAAAATGAAATCGTTGTTGTGCTTAGTAGAAAGAAGGCTCGACATGTAATCCGTGGAGACACATTGCCAAGGCCAACTAGGAGTAGGTAGAGGAGTATACATTCCTTGCTTCTTGATGGTTGGCTTGGAAATGGTGTAGGTGGTGTAGGAGCTAATGTACTTCCTAACATGCTAATGAAGTTTCGGCCAATAAAAATACTTCTGCAATACCTCAACTATTTTCTCTACTCCAAAATATCTAATGAACCGATTATAGTGCACCTCCCAAATCATCTTGGAACGCCCACTTGAAGGAACAAAGATGTGTCCCAATCATCAATCCATGGGATTATATACCTATTTCAGACAGTGATCTTTTTCAGCACCCGATAGTCAATACAGAGCCTCCAAGTCCCATCCTTCTTTTGTACCAATACAATCAGGCTCCCACAAGGAGATGCGCTTGGATTGATGTGCCCTTACTGCAAGAATCTGCATCTTGATCTCATCATTCTTAAGAACATAGTGTGAATAGATCGTTCCATTGGGAAGGGGAACGTCAGGGGTCAAGTTGATGGAATGCTTGATCTGATAGTGCATAGGTACCCCTATGGGTGACGCAAAAATATCTATGTATGCCTCCATGACCTTGTCCATCTATTTTTTTTGTGCAGAGGAGCCTTGCCTAGAAGTCGCGGTCAAAACCTTCTTCTTTCCCTGGGGTGAATCATAAGGAAAACAATTTTCCTGGTGTGGGAAATGATCTTACTGCATTGCTTTGTAGTGATCAAAGATATCACAGTAGGCAAGACTACCTCTAGTATTTTTTACAACTTATTAGCCAAAGTAATAGTCATAGAGCAAGACCTACACTCATATAGACCATGTCTCTTCCACAAGTATGGTTTCCCTAAAAATACATCACAAACTTCAAGAGGAGAAACATCACACAGTACCTCATTTGTGAAGGGCTTGATGTTGTAGGGAAGGTGACACTGTTGGCTCACGTGGAGATCTCTTCCTTGGTGAAGCCACCTGATGGTGTACAACTATGGATGTGTTGTAGTCTTTAGACCCAACCACCTCATTACCTATGTTGATGATCTAGATTTAAACAGGAACACAAAAAATTACAAATATAACCATACATATAGAGATGCAGTAGAAATAATACTTCATTTCATTAGTGTGAAATACTGAAATATGCTTACAAACAGAAATGGAAATAAACTAGCTTGGGCGATGGTATCTTATTTTTGAGAAGAGATGTGGTGACTACATGCCTCTGAAATGTGTTACAATGAGGCTCAAAGGCCTATTTATTGTTGAGAAACAGTGGAAAATCTTAAGCATCCAAAAACATAACCCTAGAAGATGAAATACCAAACTGTGGGCCTGTTTGGGCAAATCCGTACATCAACTTCCAAGGGTCGTAACTTTGGCATGCGATCTCCGCTTGACACGGAAAATATCTCGTTAGAAAGATTAATTCGAGAACTAAAATTTTGGGAAGAGAAAAGCTAGGTCCATGGACCCATGGTGCTCCTATTTTCCCTAAAAAAGGCCATTTAAGGCCTCAAAAGGACTCCGGAAGTTTA
Organism: Pinus taeda; assembly: GCA_000404065.3. Lineage (NCBI taxonomy): Eukaryota > Viridiplantae > Streptophyta > Pinopsida > Pinales > Pinaceae > Pinus > Pinus taeda. Next base: position 56,001 of record APFE030380053.1, read on the forward strand.
GATCCCGAAAAACTGCTAAAAATAGTAAATTTTGCTACAATTAAAGAAACTGAAAAGCTAAAAGAAAAAATGGTGAGGATCCAAGTGGAATTGGCAGGTGGCCACCAATATCCACTTGAATAACTCCTCCCCCTTAGGATCTTTTCACCCTGGTCCTGAATATGAACCTCATTGGTAGGTTCGAAATGTTGTTCATAAAATTACTCAATAAGATTAATCAGAAAAACAATCTCAAACATTATTGTGTATCACAAAAATTTGATTTTAAGTTTTTTATTAAAATAATACAATCCTTTAAGGATGTGAGCTCTAGAGATATATAGTTTTTAAAATGTGAATCAAAAGAAGGTGATATTAAAAGGATCACATCTTATTTTAGGGGTTGATTTCAATTCTTCTTTTAGAAACATTAAGCCTTTTTAAAGATATTGGTATGAATGATACTAATTTTAGTCTGCACAAAATTTGGTGATTTTTAGACTACTAGCTTCTTAAATGAGATAAAATAGTCACTAAAAGTGATATCCAAAAGAGGTAAAAACTTTGAAAACATATTTTTCAAATTAGTAACTACTCAAAAATGTATTTTTTTTTGACAAAAATTGTATAATAAAATAAATTCCCAATTATGGTTGATTTCTAACGAGGTTTTATTGAACACCCAACATTAATTCCTAAATACCCATTTCTCTCCTTGTGCGTGCATATATTATCATGGTTTATCCTCTACCTCAATTCCCCATCCCATACACCTTTTTTACTGACTCGGAAACAAATTCACTCTCAAATATAAGAGGATGGTTTCTATAACATGCATTCCCGAAAATATAATGTAGCCTTTTCATATTTAAACCATATTAAATGGAAACATTACAAAAATGGATAGTGGGATTCATATGTTTCAATGTCTTCATATCTCCTACGAAAAAATGAGATGTGAGTTTGGATTGAAGCAATTAAATCTTATTATTATTTAAGATTGTTAATGGCTGATATTGAGAGTTTATTTAAGCATAATTTTTATAATTTTTCATCATTCGATTGTCTCTTTAGGTTAAAATTTTTGTGCTAAATTGTTAATCAATTATCATTTCTTATAATTTTTGTGCTAAATTGTTAATCAATTATCATTTCTTATTTATAGTTAAAATATGAATTGTATTCGACAACCAAGATCTCCAAGGATATATTAATTTTAGTTCTTAACACCCTATAATGTCGATGGCATTAAGAGTAATCAATCAAAATTACCATGTCTTTCATTCTTTTTAATTTGATAGTAGACCTATCATCCATTTCAACATTTTGTCGGTTTCATCTCAACTCAAAAATTCGAATATTCCCATTATAACCATTGTATTACATTAATATGTTCCCTATTAGATTCCTTTGAGTATTAAGAAAGGTGGTCAACTTTTAGAATCATTTACAAAGAGTTTTTTTTAAGGACAAATGGGACTCATTTTTTAATGAAATGAATGATATTATTTGTTCTTTTAAATGAATAATAAACATTCATTAAAGAGAAATGGGAGTAATTTTTTATGAAATGAATGATATTATTTGTTTTTTTAAACCAATTATATGGGAGAGTTGTGAATAAAACTTAATATCAATCTACATATTTGTTTTAGTTTTTCCATAAAAATTATATTATTTCTTTAGAATCTTTAGAATGTGAGTTGAGAAATGGGATTAATTTCTTTTCATTAAAGAGAAATGGGACTAATTTTTTATGAAATGAATGATATTATTTGTTTATGAAAATGAATTATATGGGAGACTTGTGTGAATAAAACTCAATATCAATTTAAAGATTTATTTTAGGTTTTTCATATAAATTATATTATTTTTTTAGAATTTGAGTTCAAATAAGGGTTTTTCAACACCAAAACAAAAAGAAGGTAACATTGAAAGAAAAATGAAATTCATTTTAGCAATTTATTTCAATGTTTCTTTTAGAAACACGAGGGGGTTTTAAGTTTATTTCTATGAAGGGTGGAAATTTTAGTCCAAAAAATGGGGTATTTTGGAATTGCTAACTTTAAAATAAGCTAAAGTAGCCACGAAAGGTGATCTCCAAAGAAAGGAAAAAACTTTAAAGAATTATATGAAGTTAGTAACTACTAGGGAATATATTTGTTGTGAAAAAAATTGTACACGTATACTAGAGAATGGAAATATTATGGCTCTAGATAGTGGGGTGCATCTACTTCATTATGTCTTTATATTTTTGAGGAAGAGTTGAGATGTGAGTTTGTAGTAAGGTCACTAACTCTTAGAATTACTAAAAGTTGTGTTAATTGTTGATATTAAGAATTTATCTAAGCACTATTTTTATAGCTTGGAAACCCAATTTTTTTGTTTGTAGACCAAACCAATAAGATTTTGAAAAACAAAATATTTGTGTACTAGGGTTTGGTTAGCCTTCTATAAACGTTGCACTATTGTTATAACATTTACCCATGTTTCCTTTTAATTTCACTCAGACAAACACATATGAATCTATTTTGCTTGGGGATTAAAAAACTGAATGCATCTAGAAATGATACTGCCAGACTTGGATTAATTCAAATTCAAAGAAATTTCCAACTTTAAAAATTTTGTGCTTTTTTTTAATCAACTATAATGGGCATGTCTACACCCAGTATATGTAGTTCTTGTTAAAAACCAAGACATATTTAATATTAGACGAGATCTATTAATTTTAGTTTTTGACATCATATAATGTCCATTAAACTTCCTGTAATCAATACAAATTACCATGTCCTCTAGGATCCTTTTAGTTTGATAATAGAATCATCACCCATTTCAAGGAATTGTAGATTGTATCTCAACTTAAAAAGTTGAATATGATAATTATTACCATTACAATTCATTAGAAGAGGTGCATTTTTCCTCCAAATGGTGAATAGTTTGGATCTTAGTATCTTGAAGATGTCAACATCTCCTTCGAGGAACAGGGACAAAAAATTTTACATTCTTATTTTGACATGGTCTGGATGAGATGATGTAATGCTGGTGTTAAAGTTCTATAACACCTGAAAGATTAAGTCGTCATATTCTTGATTCAACATGAATGTTCCAAAGCTAAACTATTCCATGAGTTCTAAGAATTTACATTGCGTCAGAAAGGTAGGAGGCATGATGTTTTTAAACTTAAGGGCTTCTACTATTAGCTACAATATCTTTCTCGTGATATCATTATTGTAAGGAGGTAGTGGCAATGTTAAAAATATGATCCTACTAGGAAAAGAAGAAATTGTGAGTCTGGCCTCTTCAGAACCGCTGAAGAGGTCAGATTCCGATCCGAAGTAAACATGAATTCAACAACTTACAAATATACTCATAAACACAGAGATGCAGTGGAAAAACACTTCATTTTATTAATAGAAAAATATTGAACTATGCTTACAAACAAGATGGAAATAAGATAGCTCGGGCGATGGTAGATTATCTATGAGAAGAGATGTGGTGGCTACATGCCTCTAAATTGTGTTACAATGAGGCTGAAACACCTATTTATTATTGGAAAACATGAGAAAATCCTAAACAACCAAAATCCTAACCGTAGGAGATGTAACACTAGGAGCTTGTGGGGCCCATTGGGGTTAGTTGAGAAACCAACTTGTTGGGGTCGTAACATATTCATGTTATCTGCGTTTGGCACGTACGATACCTTGTTGGAAAGGTATCATAGGTTACTACAATTTTTTCACAAGCCCATTCCTATGGGAATGGGCTTTCTGCTATGGAAGTTGAGTACCCGTAAAAATGTTAAAAATAGTAAATACTAACATGAACAAGGAATCAGATGAAAATAATAGTGGGGTCTAGGTGGAGTAGGTGGATTGCCACCAATATCCACCTGGGTAATTCCTCCCCCCTTAGGAAGCAATGGTTCCCATTGCATGCAGAGCCTCCATGAGTTGAGGAAAATTTTGTTGAACCTTGTGCCTGGTGAACTACTTGCCCTCGTGAATGAGTTGGACTACTTTAACAACTCGATATAACTATATCCTCTGTTGGTGAGTGTTCTTGATCTGTGTGTCCATGATCTGATCCGTTTTGGCATGTTCCAAGCAGTCCAGGTTGAGCTCTGTTGGTGTCAGATGTTCTACGATTTTAGATGTAAACAATGACGGAAAGTATGGTTGGAGGTGATCTACACTCAACACTAGGTGCAGAACAAGGAACGATGACATGTTGAGTTCGAAGGCATTGTCCCGAGCAGGAGAAGCTTGCAGTGTGGTACAACAAGTCACTCCGTCTATAGTCCATTTCGTGTCCTAAACATTATTACATAAATTATCAATTCGGTATCGTAAACTAATGGAGTGTGGTGCACTATATGTGCTTAGTTAACCTTTCTCTTACTTCATTGTTTTATAGTTTATGTTGTTTTTGGGGGTTTTGCTTCTCATGCTTCAGGAAATTAATCTAATAAAGAAAAGTTATGCTTCTAGATGAAATCTCTAAATGTTAATGGACAACTAAACCTAATGACTTTTCATGTTAGAATCTAATTTCTAAAGAAGGGAGAAAGGGAAATGAACATTAGATAACAACAAATCAAAACTTTGAATAGTTAGATTAATCTAAGCTAGAAAAATGTCTATGAAATGAAAGCAAAAATGATAATGCTATTTGAAATGGAAAGCAAATACAAAGCATGTAACCAAATGAAGTGTTTTGTCACTCCACTATACAATTTTGGGAGAACTACCTCCTTGTGATAGCATTTGGAGGGATCCAATACTTCATTGTTCTAAAAATGAAAATGAATTTGCAACAAACCTAAATGAAGGACTAAAACTGAAAGAGAAATTGTAACTAATCTACTATAACAGCTAAATGAAGTGTTATATCACTTTACTATACAATTTTGGGAGAGTTATCTCCTTGATAGCATTTTGAGGGACTTCATACTTCATTATTCTAAAACTAAAATGAAATTTAAATGAAAGGCTAAGACTGAAAGTGAAACTGCAACTAATATACTATAACAGCTAAATGAAGTGTTTTATCACTCCAATATACAATTTTAGGAGAACAACCTCCTTTTGATAGCATTCGGAGGGATTTAATACTTCATTGTTCTAAAACTAAAAATGAAACCGCAACATAATTAAATACAAAACATGTAAAGGAAAACTAATCTACTGTGTACTCTAATGCTCCAAGTACCAATTGGAAAATACTTCCTTGGACTACATTGCTAAGCATATATTACATAGTTAGATAAATCTACAATCAACCAGTTGAACACACTTGAATGAATTAAACTTGCGTGAATCGAAAATCTAAACTACTAAACGTGAAAACAATAAAATGACATACTTGAACAAAATCAAAGAAAAGCTACAAAACAAAATATATTCTACCTTACATTCTAATATGCTCCATGACATCTACTTCACATCTCCTTCCATGTTGGGAACAACAAAGCTTTATTCAAATTCTTTAAAATTACAAAGTACAACAAGTTGAGCTAACAAAAGTTTAAAAAGTTTTTCAAAGCTTTCAAAGCTACCAAATGGAGGAGAGATATCTCCTATTTATACAAAAGGTTGGGAAGTCATCTCATTAATGAGAGTCCATGAATCTCTCCATATACATCTAGAGTTCTAATCAAAATAAGAAATGATAGGAGAGATGTCTTCTTAGAGTTTCAATACAAATAAGAAATGTGACACATATCCTCATGATCCCGATCCTCTCCACTCAAATTCAAATTTGGACTTAGGATGCCACATAAGGGTCTTCTAGAAGCTTCCTTTTGACCTACACATGTCAACAATCTCATCCCACTTGTTAGCTATAAGCATATGCACATTATTTTCTAATGTTTAACCACAAATTCACTTAAAAAGGCTAAGAATTAATAATGTTTGGAAAAACATAGATGTGACCCAATAATGATGAAAGTGAGATGAATGTAGTGACAAGGTAGTGAAATGAAGGTGATATAATGGACATGATAGTGAAAGTGTAATGGAAATGAATGACAATTTTAATACCCAACATACTGCCCAACTAAGGCTATTGCATGTCCTCATGCAATATATATTACATTAATTCTTTTGATCCTTGAGCTTTGGCTTAACTTTGCATGATATCATTTGATAACTTCATACTTTTACAAAGTGTTTTACTTGAATTTCAACATGGTTGGTTCTTCTGTTACAACCATATTTTGTTGTTGCATTTTATTTTGATCTTTGAACTTTGCATAATGATCATTTGATTATTGTTGCAAAGTATATCTTTATTGTATTGCATGATGGTTGGTTCTTGTGTGACAACCATGATTGTGTTTGTATCCAATTATCCTTTAAGCACTTTTGAAAAGCCATTTTATGCTCATAAAAATAATGTAATAGTTAATATATTTTGGAAGTATGTGGGCTACTGAATATGATATGAACATGGAAAGATATGAATATGAATGTATTCCCCCCTCCCCTCCCCCCCCCAAATTGATGGTATTGGCAATTTTATGAAATGAGGGAGAAAAATGTTTTTCCAACAATTATCATTGTAGCTTTTTATGGAATTCTATGGTCAAAAGTTTGAAAATAAGGTACCTTAACTTACCCTTTGGAAATGGATGAGTTGTATGTAAGAATTTACAGGGTAAGTTCCTCAGACAGAACACCAAAAGGACACCGCTCACAAACACATCACAGATCAATACACCAATATTTTGACGTGGTTAAAACCCTTAGAGAGGGAAACAGTCCACGGCCTGCGCCAACGTGGCTACTATAGGCAATTTATTAATAAA